>CAKAOJ020003083.1:0-26145 GCA_916701645.2 Sebastolobus alascanus | reverse complement strand
ATTGCGATTAATCGTGATGAAATATTTTAATTGATTGACAACCCTAGTAATATCGTGATATGGTATAAGTGTCTTTTCTTGGTTTTAAAGGCTACATTACAGTAAAGTGATGTAATTTTCTGAACTTACCAGACTGTTCTAGCTGTTCTATTATTTGTCATTTACACACTTAGTCATTAGATCCACATTACTGATGATTATTTATCAAAAATCTCATTTTGTAAATATTTTGTGAAAGCACCTATGGTCAATGCTACAATATCGATATCGAGGTATTTGGTCAAAAATATCATGATATTTAATTTTTTCCAAGTCAGCCACCCCTAATACATCTAACTCAGACTGATGAAGCCTCCGATTAGTTTAAGATCAACTTTACAGGTAATTTTACACAGAACAAGACTGTGGATTTAGTCCTCATCTCGTAACACTCAGGTTATACGGGGTTTGCTTCACAGACAGAAGGAATGATGACAGAAATCAATAACTCTTTGAATGTACATATGAACATGTGAGTATTGTATTCAGATAGACTTGATACAAATATGAACCTGCAAAGATGTTTCTGATGAAGAATATTTATTTGGTTCTTGTTGTAATCTAAATGTCTGTGGCTTCAAATAATTAGACAATGCTGTCATGAAAACAGAGCACAGTTAGATCTGCTGTCAAAAAGAATGTGGGAATGACTTAGAACCATAGAAACTTCTAATTAGATGGTGTCGTTCATAATCATCACTTATGTGCCTTTAAGTTGGTGCAATACGTGTTTGTTGGAGAGTGCTGCACCTTTAGACATGTTCAAATAGAGCGCTACAGGAATGAGTCCTAAAACCCAGAAATGAGTTAGTATTTTAGCACTTCCTGTTCCCTCGTCTGGAAGTCAATGGGTTTTTAGTTAGATGCCTGAAATACGGTCTGTGGTTAAAGGTCCAGTGTGTAGGATCTGGAGGTATCTAGCGGTGAGGTGAGGAGATTACAACCAACTGTAGCCTCTCCTGTGTGCCAAGCGTGTTGGAGAGCTACGTGAACGTCCCTCTCTATAGAGCCATCTGGAGCAGAGCCAGTGTGTAGAGAGTGTTTGTACAAACTACATTAACTACAGTGAGTGAACCGACCTCAGAGTCTCCAGTCTACAGTTTGGACTCTCCAGTCCAGCAGACAGCAGCTTCACTCCTGAATCCTTCAGGTTGTTTCCACTCTGGTCCAGCTCTCTCAGATGGGAGGGGTTGGACTTCAGAGCTGAGGCCACAACTTCACAGTGAGTATCTGAGATCTAACAGTTAGAAAGTCTGTGATGACACAAAAATTACAAAATATGTTATGAAAGAGGATAGTTTATATTTACTTCATGCATTTGATGACTAAACAGTTTGACTTCTTTGATTAACATTTGCTCCTCACATCAGTGGTTCAGCTAATCTTATCTCAGTGTTTGACATTGCCCGTTCTGAACAGACATGCTCTGAAAGGACACTGCACCGTCTGGATTAAATTAGAAGTGGCAGAAACGAGAAACGAGGGTGGCTGGCGTCTCCCTTAGAGATAGGGTGAGAAGCTCAGTCATCCGTGAGGGACTCGGAGTAGAGCCGCTGCTCCTTTGTGTTGAAAGGAGCCAGTTGAGGTGGTTCGGGCATCTAGTAAGGATGCCCCCCCCCCCTGGCGCCCCCCTAGGGAGGTGTTCCTGGCACGACCAGCTGGGAGGAGGCCACGGGGAAGACCCAGGACTAGGTGGAGAGATTATATCTCCACACTGGCCTGGGAACGCCTCGGGATCCCCCAGTCAGAGCTGGTTAATGTGGCCCGGGAAAGGGAAGTTTGGGGTCCCCTGCTGGAGCTGTTGCCCCCCCGACCCGACCCCGGATAAGAGGTTGAAGATGAGATGAGATGAGAAACGAGAAATCGACTCGCACCCCCACCTCGTCCTCCCCGCCGCCCGGAGGCTGCTTCACCGGGAGTAGAGCGTGCGGCAGCTCCAGGAGACGTACCCCCAGTTAGCAGTTAGCTCAAATTCAGCCAGTGCAAACCCCAGCACCGGGGCTCTGATCCCAGGACCGCCCCGACTCCCCGCCGGATCAGCAAACGTTCTGTTGCTGCCGTTACACCGTTAGACCCAACGATCCACCAGCCAGCTGATCTTTTGTTTTTTTCATTTGTTTTACCAGGTTCACATGTCGTCTCCATCACACAAAAAGATAAATAAGAAAAAACTGTAAAATGTATGTATATATATGTATTCTGTAAATAGAATAAGTGTTCATTAACTTGACAGCTAGAAACACAAACTACTGAAACATTTTTTAACTCAACATTAAGTCAACATAAGTTCTCAGTTGATTATGATCATAAACGTGTGTCTTTCTTGGATATGTGGATTGAATTATACAATGGCAGCCTCATCACTACATCATATCAAAAAGAAACTGATAGGAATACGTTCCTCCTAGCCAGCAGTGCTCATCCCAGAGCTCTGAAGTATGGTTTACCTAAGAGTCAGTTCTACAGGCTCAGACGCCTCTAATGAGGAATTCATTGATAAAGCTGCTGCTATGAAAAAACGTTTTTTGGACAGAGGCTATTCTTTACAGTGTATTGATGAGGCCTACCAAGTTGCATTCTCCAAATCCCACTCTGAACTTTTACAAAAAAGTGTCAAAAAAGATAAAAGTTACTCAGTATCCTGCATCAGCACCGATATCCCTCAGACTTATATCCTCAAGAACACCATCATAAAACACTGGCCTATTTTGGCCTCTGATCCAGCATTAGCCCAGCATTTTAAGGACCCCCCCCCCCCTGTTCTCTTTGTTCATAGAAGAGGTCCTAATCTACGCAACAAGCTGGTTCGGGCCAACATTAAGGCAGGTCCAAAACTAACTCTTTTAGCTCCTCTAAAAGACAGGAATTATCCATGTGGTAATGTGCCCAGTGCCACAACACATGGAAAACTCCTGTTTTTAGACATCCAAGATCGGGCAAAAGTTTTCCTGTTAAGGGGTTTATCACATGTAGCACAGAAAATGTTATTTATTAAAATGCCCATGTGATAAGGTCTACATAAAACTACACGCATGCTGAAACAAAGGATTAGTGAGCATAAGAGCTCCATCAGACGCAATGATATGAACTATCCTGTTTCCTGTCTCACCCTATCTCCTCTCTACGATTCCAGGGCATCAAACACATTGAACTACCAAGAGGGGGAGGGGTATGGAAAGAAACATATGCCAATGGGAGCTTTTTTGGATTGACACTTTAGATACACTTCAGCCTTAACGAGGATTTTGATATGATTGTTATGCTGTAATTCAAGATGTTCTCTTCATTTCTAATGTAGAATTGGGTGTCTATGGTTTATGATGGCCTTCGCCTGATACCCCTCCATAGCTCTTTGTTTTATTGTCGTTTTTGAGATGTTTGTTTTCTTCTTATAGATCTGGGGATCTCTGATTTATGATGGCTTTAGCCTGATCCTTCTCAAAGCCCCATTTACTATAAAATATAAAATATATGATATTACTATTAGATGCTTCGTGTTTATATATGTCTTTTCTATATTCACTGTGTTCCACCCTTTTGTGTACTTTGTAAATGGCATTTATCTATATGCCTCACAGTTCTCTATGAGAACTACAATTCCCAAGAGGTGGAGCTTCTACCACCAGGGTGTTCACAGGTGCATTGCATACTGCTAATGACTGGAGTGTGATTGGTTATTTCTACCAGCCTGTCCTCTGTTAGAATCATGTATGCTCTGATGAAGGTCTGACAGACCGAAAGCTCAGAATAAATTGAAACACTGCAGAGATCTAAGTGTGCGGATATCTTTTCTAACATTTATGTACTAATTTTTCCAGCACCTTAGCAAAGTTTTTTTAGACAGGTTGAGCGGTTGTCCTCCTGCATTATATACAGTGAAGTCAATGAAATGTCTCCTATGGGGACTAACATCATCACACATGAATACAGTTGGGCTCATTGGATCCACCAGTCTCAGCTTTACACTGATAGACAATTTATGTAATTCAACACTGTTTATGGACCCCAGTATGCAGAAATATTCAGATAGGCCTACACCATTTTTAAATATATATTATAAATTTAGTAAAATAATACAAAAATAACACATTTATACTGCATGTGATTATCATAAAGTGGGCATGTCTGTAAAGGGGAGACTCATAGAACCCATTTACATTCACATATCTGGAGGTCAGAGGTCAAGGGACCCCTTTGGAAATGGACATGACAGTTCACAGACACATTTCCTCGCCATAAGTTCAGAGAGTTTTTAACCTCCTTCACTACAAGCTAGTCTGACTTGGTTGGTACCGATGGATTCATCAGGTTTTCTAGTTTCAGATGATACCAGTATCTTCTCTCTAGCTTTAAAACTGAGCTGCTACAACCTAAAAATCACAATAAAAATAAAAATATACACCTGGTAAGTCAAAAATATAAGCTTGTCTTAAAATGTTGACTTTCATGCCTGTCTTTAGTCTTCCATGGGGCTCAGACTAAACTGGGAAGAAAAACTAAATTGTGTGGAAACAAATTCAGGTCTGAAGGTTGAATTTTGGGGAAATACACTCTGATGTCTGTACGCTAAATATGAACAATGTGGCACAATGAACAATCCATTAGATTTTGGTGGCGATCCGGATCATGATCTGGATTCAGGAATATTTTTAAAGATTCCGATCAGCCTGAGCATTAAGACCACAGAGTATAACACATGAACAGTGTAACTGATGAGGCGTTGATGACGCGTGACTCCGCCTCCTCCTGAGAGCAGAGATACGTGTGTGGATGTGTGTGTGGAGCTGCTGTCCGTCCAAGGTGAGAAAGAACAAAGCTGTAGCTGACGGGATGAGAGACAACGTAGTGTAACGTTATACAGACATAACAAGGCTGCTGAATGAGAGAGGCATCCTCCGATACGTTACACAGAAACACACCGTGTTAATAATCAGACGACCACCTCACGGTACCGCCAGCTGGGAGCTGGGATCTGGTTTTAAAGTCACGCCTTGGCGGAGGTCTGCGCTCTCCGAGTGCCATTCTAGTTCATAATGCAACTTTCTGGAGTCTGCTGGGTTTCATGGCAACCTGACGGTGATGACAAGACTTCAGGAAGTGACCGGACACTGCCGAGAAATAGTTGGTATATAACCCAGTTGTCTTGTCTCTGTTCGTCTTCAGCTCAATTTCTGAATCAGCTAGAATTAGATGCAGTGAGACAAAATAACTGACATTCACTTCATTTCTACCTGAGTTAGGGTAGATGGGTCATCTTTTTAATCGTCTAACATCATTTTCTTCCCTTTGAGCAGATATCAACTGACAACCAAGAATCCAAAGACTTCAGCAGCTGTTCAGAACTGAGCACGTCGACCAGCAATGTGAACAAAGCCCGTCTTGTCTCCGGTTACACAGCTTTATCACGGCTTCTTCCACGGATGAGCTCGGGTCAGAGCGCTGTCATTTCCCAGAGTCTGTCTTTTGGGGGGTTTGGTCTGATCCCAGGACCGCCCCGACTCCCCGCCGGATCAGCAAACGTTCTGTTGCTGCCGTTACACCGTTAGACCCAACGATCCACCAGCCAGCTGATCTTTTGTTTTTTCATTTGTTTTACCAGGTTCACATGTCGTCTCCATCACACAAAAAGATAAATAAGAAAAAACTGTAAAATGTATGTATATATATGTATTCTGTAAATAGAATAAGTGTTCATTAACTTGACAGCTAGAAACACAAACTACTGAAACATTTTTTAACTCAACATTAAGTCAACATAAGTTCTCAGTTGATTATGATCATAAACGTGTGTCTTTCTTGGATATGTGGATTGAATTATACAATGGCAGCCTCATCACTACATCATATCAAAAAGAAACTGATAGGAATACGTTCCTCCTAGCCAGCAGTGCTCATCCCAGAGCTCTGAAGTATGGTTTACCTAAGAGTCAGTTCTACAGGCTCAGACGCCTCTAATGAGGAATTCATTGATAAAGCTGCTGCTATGAAAAAACGTTTTTTGGACAGAGGCTATTCTTTACAGTGTATTGATGAGGCCTACCAAGTTGCATTCTCCAAATCCCTCTCTGAACTTTTACAAAAAAGTGTCAAAAAAGATAAAAGTTACTC
The DNA here is from genome assembly GCA_916701645.2 of Sebastolobus alascanus. Classification (NCBI taxonomy): domain Eukaryota; kingdom Metazoa; phylum Chordata; class Actinopteri; order Perciformes; family Sebastidae; genus Sebastolobus; species Sebastolobus alascanus. The sequence continues at coordinate 19,998 of CAKAOJ020003083.1, read as the reverse complement.
AGTATCCTGCATCAGCACCGATATCCCTCAGACTTATATCCTCAAGAACACCATCATAAAACACTGGCCTATTTTGGCCTCTGATCCAGCATTAGCCCAGCATTTTAAGGACCCCCCCCCCCTCTTTGTTCATAGAAGAGGTCCTAATCTACGCAACAAGCTGGTTCGGGCCAACATTAAGGCAGGTCCAAAACTAACTCTTTTAGCTCCTCTAAAAGACAGGAATTATCCATGTGGTAATGTGCCCAGTGCCACAACACATGGAAAACTCCTGTTTTTAGACATCCAAGATCGGGCAAAAGTTTACCTGTTAAGGGGTTTATCACATGTAGCACAGTAAATGTTATTTATTAAAATGCCCATGTGATAAGGTCTACATAAAACTACACGCATGCTGAAACAAAGGATTAGTGAGCATAAGAGCTCCATCAGACGCAATGATATGAACTATCCTGTTTCCTGTCTCACCCTATCTCCTCTCTACGATTCCAGGGCATCGAACACATTGAACTACCAAGAGGGGGAGATATGGAAAGAAACATATGCCAAAGGGAGCTTTTTTGGATTGACACTTTAGATACACTTCAGCCTTAACGAGGATTTTGATATGATTGTTATGCTGTAATTCAAGATGTTCTCTTCATTTCTTATATAGAATTTGGTGTCTATGGTTTATGATGGCCTTCGCCTGATACCCCTCCATAGCTCTTTGTTTTATTGTCGTTTTTGAGATGTTTGTTTTCTTCTTATAGATCTGGGGATCTCTGATTTATGATGGCTTTAGCCTGATCCTTCTCAAAGCCCATTTACTATAAAATATAAAATATATGATATTACTATTAGATGCTTCGTGTTTATATATGTCTTTTCTATATTCACTGTGTTCCACCCTTTTGTATACTTTGTAAATGGCATTTATTTATATGCCTCACAGTTCTCTATGAGAACTACAATTCCCAAGAGGTGGAGCTTCTACCACCAGGGTGTTCACAGGTGCATTGCATACTGCTAATGACTGGAGTGTGATTGGTTATTTCTATCAGCCTGTCCTCTGTTAGAATCATGTATGCTCTGATGAAGGTCTGACAGACCGAAAGCTCAGAATAAATTGAAACACTGCAGAGGATCTAAGTGTGCGGATATCTTTTCTAACATTTATGTACTAATTTTTCCTGCACCTTAGCAAAGTTTTTTAGACAGGTTGAGCGGTTGTCCTCCTGCATTATATACAGTGAAGTCAATGAAATGTCTCCTATGGGGACTAACATCATCACACATGAATACAGTTGGGCTCATTGGATCCACCAGAGTCTCAGCTTTACACTGATACACAATTTATGTAATTCAACACTGTTTATGGACCCCAGTATGCAGAAATATTCAGATAGGCCTACACCATTTTTAAATTAAAATATAAATTTAGTAAAATAATACGAAAATACACATTTATACTGCATGTTGATCATAAAGTGGCATGTCTGTAAAGGGGACACTCATAGAACCCATTTACATTCACATATCTGGAGGTCAGAGGTCAAGGGGACCCGCTTGGAAAATGGACATGACAGTTCACAGACACATTTCCTCGCCATAAGTTCAGAGAGTTTTTAACCTCCTTCACTACAACTAGTCTGACCTGTTGGTACTGATGGATTCATCAGGTTTTCTAGTTTCAGATGTACTAGTATCTTCTCTCTAGCTGTAAAACTGAGCTGGCTACAACTAAAAATCACAATAAAATATAAAATAAACACCTGGTAAGTCAAAAAGTATAAGCTTGTGTCTTAAAATGTTGACTTTCATGCCTGTCTTAGTCTTCCATGGGGCTCAGACTAAACTGGGAAGAAAAACTAAATGTGTGGAAACAAATTCAGTCTGAGGTGCGAAGTTTGGGGAAATACACTCTGAATCTGGTACGCTAAATATGAACAATGTGGCACAATGAACAATCCATTAGATTTTGGTGGCGATCCGGATCATGATCTGGATTCAGGAATATTTTTAGGGATTCCGATCAGCCTGAGCATTAAGACCACAGAGTATAACACATGCACAGTTTAGCTGATGAGGCGTTGATGATGCGTGACCCCGCCTCCTCCTGAGAGCAGAGATACGTGTGTGGATGTGTGTGTGGAGCTGCTGTCCGTCCAAGGTGAGAAAGAACAAAGCTGTAGCTGACGGGATGAGAGACAACGTAGTGTAACGTTATACAGACATAACAAGGCTGCTGAATGAGAGAGGCATCCTCCGATACGTTACACAGAAACACACCGTGTTAATAATCAGACGACCACCTCACGGTACCGCCAGCTGGGAGCTGGGATCTGGTTTTAAAGTCACGCCTTGGCGGAGGTCTGCGCTCTCCGAGTGCCATTCTAGTTCATAATGCAACTTTCTGGAGTCGGCTGGTTGCATGGCAACCTGACGGTGATGACAAGACTTCAGGAAGTGACCGGACACTGCCGAGAAGTAGTTGGTATATAACCCATTAAAATGTGTCTTGTCTCTGTTCGTCTTCAGCTCAATTTCTGAATCAGCTAGAATTAGATGCAGAGAGACAAAATAACTGACATTCACTTCATTTCTACCTGAGTTAGGGTAGATGGGTCATCTTTTTAATCGTCTAACATCATTTTTTTCCCCTTTGAGCAGATATAAACTGACAACCAAGAATCCAAAGACTTCAGCAGCTGTTCAGAACTGAGCACGTCGACCAGCAATGTGAACAAAGCCCGTCTTGTCTCCGGTTACACAGCTTCATCACGGCTTCTTCCACGGATGAGCTCAGAGCTCAGAGCGCTGTCATTTCCCAGAGTCTGTCTGTGTGTGTGAAGCCAGCGTGCTAACATTACAAGGAGCCTGTGTCCGATATCTATTTGTGGCTGTCCAGGCGCTGAGCTGAAAACAGCTGCTTCATCGTGGTATTTCATAATACCACTAATATTATTATATTATATAATACTAATATTCTGCTTGTCACTGTATGCTGAAACCTACAGTATAGATCTATTCATCTATTATTCTGATGTTTGGTGAATAGATGAATTCAATGTAATCCAGTACAATCTCCAAGCATTTAATATTACTGTTGCTACGTGTGTTCTGTTTATGTTGACAGTGTCATCAAGGTGTTGATTCACCTGACCCCCCCAGGAGTCCTGGAGGGGGTCCCAGGGGGTTCCAGGGGGTTCCAGGGGGTCCCGGGGTTCCAGGGGGTTCCAGGGGGTCCCCAGGGGGTCCCAGGGGGTTCCAGGGGTTCCAGGGGGGGGGTCCCAGGGGGTCCAGGGGGGGGGGTGTTTGGGGGGGTCCCAGGGGGTTCCAGGGTGTTCCAGGGGGTCCCAGGGGGTTCCAGGGGGTCCCCAGGGGGTCCCAGGGGGTTCCAGGGGGTTCCAGGGGGTCCCCAGGGGGTCTCCAGGGGGTTCTAGGGGGTTCCAGGGGGTCCCCAGCATCCATAAGTAACACAATGACAGGATGTATGACTACTCTGGTCATGGGTTTCATACACTTTCTGTAGTAACATCTAAAAGCAGAAAACGTAACCAGATGGGGGAACCTGGGACAAAATCTTATCAAATGATGGTCCGCGGTCTAATCTGTGTCAGTTTACAGGCCCCAGACGTGAAAAAGTTTGGGAACCACTGGTATAGATTACTTTATGTGTTCATGGTGATTTGGATCCTCTCAATTTGACTGAAGTTAGATAGATTAAGATGTCATCAGACTGAAAAAAAGAAAGATAGTAACCTTAAAGTTATCGGGAGGACTGCTGCAGAATTAAAACAAGTGTGTCAGTGAACCAGAGGAGGGCAGCGACAGAAATAGAAAGGGAGATTCAAGATGGACGCCGATTCCTCAGCTCTAAATTACTGGGTTATTATTACACCACCAAGCCTGGTCTGGTCATTATTTATGGCTGTATGAGATCTTCCAGCTTAACACTCCCCATCGTCATATCTGGGCTAAAAGATAGGCAGTAATACTTCAAATTTATTTGAATAAAATATTAAGTATATGAAGTATATTCAACATAAACCATTAAATTTAATATTTTGCCTTTAAAACAACCTTAGAACATGTATTAACACATTATTTATATAAATAGTCAATAACACTGAGTAATAGTTCAACATTTTAGGAAATACACTTATTCACTTTCTTGCAGAGAGTTAGAAGAGAAGAATGATATCACCATTACTTGAATTTCCCTCGGGATCAATAAAGTTACTATCTATCTATCTATCTATCTATCTATCCATGTCTGCACGGTTAATATGGAGCTGGAACCAGCACCCAGTTAGCTTAGCTTAGCATAAAGACTGAATACAGGGGGAAACAGCTAGCCTGCCTCTATCCAAAGGTAACTAAATTTGCTACCGACACCTCTAAAGCTCGCTAATTAACAATTCATATCTTGTTATGCTAGCTGTTACCCTGTTTCCAGGTTTTGTGCTAAGCTAATCAACAGCTGGCAGTAACTTTATGGTTGAGATCATCCAGCTTAATCATGATCATATCTGGGTTATGTGTGCATGTGCTAAAAGATAGGCAGTAATAGGCCTACTTCAAAAAGATTCAGTTAGAAATTTATTTGAATAAAATATAAGTATATAAAGTATATTCAACATAAAGCGCTTCAATTCAACATTTTGCCTTTAAAACATCCTTAAATGTGTATTAATTTATTTATACAAGTCAATAACACTGAGAGTAATAGTTTTAGGAAATATACTTATTCACTTTCTTTCTTCATTAATTTAAAGAGAATGTTGTGATCAACTACAGTGAAGAGGTCTACAGGTCTTCATTAAACTACATTGAAATGAGTTTCAAAGAACCATGCTGGACTTGGATAGTTCTCCAAAATACTATTAGAAACATAGTATAGTATAGTATTCATCAAAACCATGCAGAATAAAAATATTTAAGTTGTTATATTATGTGTAGGATAAAACTTGAAATTAATTATTTGTTTGGATACTCTGTATAGCTTGATTAACCTCTCAGGGGGGCATCGGGCTATAATGTGCTTTTGGCCATCTACTGATTACATAAAGGCCTAATGAAGCTTTATAGGCCTCATTAAGCTTTATAGGTGTTGGGGACGCAGGTAGGAGCTGGTCTAGTTATTAGACAATATTAAAGATAATTATCAATATTAATAAAATTAATATTACTAACTTATCAATATATATTAATAATAACGGCACCAAATTATATTGGTACATAAGCTCAAAAGACATTAAAATGGCTATCAAAAGTAAATAATAATTATCAAAATAATTATTAATTATAGTGAATAATATGATTTAATTTATATTAAATCATCCTCGGGGCACCACTCTTTGAAACAAAGAGAAAATGATAGCAAATTAATGTAGTTTCATAAACAAGTCTCATTAAATATACTAAACTATCAATTTGGAACTTTGATTAATAATTAAATTAATAACTATAACCAAAAATCCTTATATCAATAGATAGTAAAGATTGAAGGATTTTGGAGTTCTTGACACAGCAGCGGTTGGCATTATTCACTCTTGTACAATATTAAACAGACCAGCATGTATAATCCACAAATATTTATTTACAAGATAATAAAGGTTAAAACACAATATTAATCTAACTAAATAACTAAACTAAACAAACCAAACACAGTGTGTGAACATGTGTGTGTGTGTGTGTGTGTGTGTGTGTGTGTGTGTGTGTGTGTGTGTGTGAGAGAGAGAAAGAGGGAGAGAGAGAGACAAAGACAAGATGGCTATTTGTCTTTGATGTCTACATGGCCTACAAACAAAATGGCGAGCACTGTAAAACTACAAAGATGGCTGGATCAAAGATGGCCGCCAGGGTGTCACCACATGGTCTCTTTGTCCTTTGGAGCACATGGGCTCAGGGAGAACAAAGAGGTGTGATGTGGGGGTTGGGATTATCTGAATGTGTATGTTTGTGTTTAAAACCAATTCACAGTTTATGTAAGTGATCTTAATGTGTGTCAGATAATGCAGATGGGTAGACAAGATGGTTAGTTTGCATGCAAGACCCTATATCTGTGTGGAGCATAAACTAAACACATCAGATGTGGCGAAGCCAGCTAACCAAATATCCTGACTACAACACTATCACAACAGTAAAACTCAATGAATTACATTAAACCAAAACAATACATGTACATTTACAGAAGTTAAGTTGAACAGTCTTGCTCAGCCGTGTGCAATTGCTAATGCTAAGGTAAAGCCCAGTACGTTACCAAACCATGGAAGAAAGGGGTTGTTATTCCAAGGAGGGATTGGAGAAAGCCGACTGGAGAAGGTTGTGTTTCCAGGGTCGAAGCTGTTGTTGTCCTTGCTGTGTGAGATCCAGTTGTGCAGTTGGAGTGAAACTGGTCCAGTCCTGTTTCTGCAGCTTGGTGGCTTGGTGCTAACTACCTTGATTGAAGTTAGTTGATCAAAAGGCAGGCATTCGCGTCTTCTGCCTTAGAAGTTCCTTGTGTTTCTATGTCTGTCTGCTAACAAGACATAGATCAGAGCAGAGCTGCTTCTTCATCCAGTCTCTGGCTGGAGAGCTTAGGTGAGAAGAGCCGCAGCTGACCTCCTGCGGGGCAGGGGTGTTGAAAAGGCAGGAACAAGAGAGCAAAGAGGCTGAGCTTCCTCCAGGTCAGCAGCCGAGAAGACAAGAGGGAGACCTTCCTATTTATCCCGCCTAAAATTCACATGTACTTGTGAATGAGTCATCATGTTACAGTAGCCAATGGAAATGGTTACTGAGTCCATGGGTGGAGCTACTCAATGAGTGACCCAAAGGAATCCTGGGAAGTGCAGTTCATGTCTTTGCCACCATCTTGGAAGGTCAGGTCGCAACATCCCCCTTTTTTGGTCTTAAGATGTCCATCATCCTTAAGAGCAAGCTAGAGGTTGAACAGTTCACAGGTCCTTGGAAACAACCTGGGGGTTGTTCAGTTCCACTCCTGGGGACAACTCGAAAGTCATTAAATCCATGATTGGAAAAGTTCATTCAACAGTTCATTCAAATTTGGTAACGTCTGGGCAGTTCATTAACCAACTGGGCATTGGTTAAAACTATCTATCTTGGCTAAGCAAGAACAGTCCCTAAGTTACAAATAAACCAGATAAACAACAACAATAGTATTGCATAAAATACATAACTAGTGTTTCCCTGTTATTTATAAGGTTAGTGAAGAACAGGAATGTTAGAGATAAAGAGGTGTTAAGGTGAGATGCAGAGTGTCACCTAAAAATATGAGAACAGGTGTATGACGGGTTCTGTGATGCCATAATGTGGTGTCCTAAGCTAGTGTTTTGCACTAGTGATCTCTAAACAAGATACTACCAAGGAGTTGGTCCAAGTGTACTTGTAAAGTTGGACAGTGGTGTCTGAGTCCTATCAGAATTTAGGGTTTTGCTGTTGCTAACAAACTCAAGTTTGCCCTCGTAACTGCAAAAGAAGAAAAGAATTAAAGCACCGCAACTAGCATGTGTCTCACTGTTAGCTTTGTGTTAGCTAGTACCGTGGGAAGACAACTCTGGAGCTCTTGTGCTTGACTCGTGGCTCAGGGCTGTAACGCTCCAGGTAGCCAGAGGCAGAGAGGCACTCAGAGTAGCTATCACTGTCTGCTAGGTTATGTCCATGTTCTGAACCGTGGTCAGAGTCTGAACTGTGGTCAGAGATGCTGTAGTCATCATCAGACCGGTCACGCCAATTCTGGGACAGAATTTCAGAGTATGGCTTTCTCACACTTCTGTTGTGTGAATGCCTATCTCTACGCAACTGGGGGACATGGCGGTTACGCTCAGTGTCCTTATGCAGCCTTTTGTGACCCCCCTTCGACCTGTTGTGAAGGTGGTCTTTTGAGGTGGCAGATCTGCTTAACACGTCAGTGTTTGAGCTGGTGGGCTCAGTTGGTTTGCCCCCCCTTTTGGAAATGACCAGAGTTTCCCAAGCTATCTGTGTCATCTTCCTTATCTCAAGCAGTGAGGGGTTACCCTGACGCGTCCTGAGTACCACATGGGTGCGAACATATGGGTGCAGGTTCTGCAAAAACAAGGACTTGAAGATGGGGTTTTCTTCTAAGCCTGGTGCATTCTTACCTTGGAAGTATGCATGCCTCAAACGTCTGTAGTAATCCCTAGGATTCTCACTACGTGAATGTTTAATTTGGAGGGCTGCAAACATCGCTGAGGTCACATCAGCAGTAGAAGAGAATTCTTCTATCAGTGCATGACGGAGCTCACTGTAGTCATTTCTGACACTGGGAGGCTGTGACTGTATAAACTTGTGCACAGCTTTAGAGCTGGTTTTCCACACAAGTTTCATTTTCTTCCTTTGGGTGGCGTGTGTTAAATCAATTAGATTATGATCTAATTCTCTAAAGTAGTCATCAATGTGATGATCACAGTTGTCTGGATCAAAACATTCAATGTCTTTAGCTATGAGTTCAAGCACTTCATAGCGGGGACTCTGTGGGGTCCTTTCTGGTGAAGGCAAGACTAAATTAGCATTACAATGCACTTGTGCATCACATGCTAAAGTTCTCTCTGGCTGAGAAGCAGAGGCTGAACAGCTGTCATCACCCTTGTGACAGAGTGGAAAGGAAGCTGAACAGGCTGAACCTTTGGAGGAAGGAGCACAGGTGAAAATGTCATTTCTCAGTAGCTGAGAAGAACATGGAGCAGAATATCTTCTTGAAGATAAACTACATGTATCTTCACTGTCAGTATCAGAAAAATGGGAAGTCAGGTAGCTGTTAGCACTGTCTCTCAGTGGAGCTGACTTCATTCCCAAGGACTTTGAGTCAGTTGGAAATCTCTCACTTCTGAGTTGAGAGGGGGTTAACCTCTCATCAAGTGAGGAGTGTGAATCTGAGTAACCAGAATCACAATGGCTGACAGACTGTGTTGGGGTGAGGTGTTCTAATCTAAGACCTAACAATTGCTCTTTGTGTGAGCAAAGATCTGACTCTGCTGAATGCAGGTCTTCCAAGTAACGCATCATCTTTTTGGTTGCTGTCTGAACTTCATGGAGGAGACAAGCATTTTGCGTTCTTAGGGAATCTACCTCCTTCTCCAGGGCTGCTTTGCTCTGAATGGCAAGACTGGTCTGCCTGTGAAAAATCAGAAGCAAGCATTTAAACAATGAATCTTTGGATGCGGTCTGCGCATCACACCTGTCTGTGAGTAGCGATTCCATTTCTTTCCTGCACTCACTGAAACTCAACCTGCTGATGAGTTCAGGGCAGCCAGGGTTTAGGCTCTGTGCTACGGAGGAAATAAAAAGCTCTACACAGGGGTTCTCCATTGTTATGCCTGGAATGGAGGGTAAAACTAAACAAGGTGTCTAGTACAATGAAAAATAATGTTGTGGCTATGGTGTTGCTTTGGCAGACACCTTGTAGTGTAGCAGTAGGTACACTAGCCTAACAAAACAATGTACTGGCTTACTCTATGGGGGGTAGCTTCCTGTGGAGGAGGGGCAGCTACAGCACCAACTAGTGACTCTAGTGGGCATAAAACAAAAGGGGCCAGTAAAGTAAACACAGGTTTACAAAACAAGTTTGCTTATACACAACATGCACTAACTGAGATGCAAGGCAGGAACAGTTGTGATGATGTCTCTTAAAGGTGACTCAAGCTGGAACGCGTGAAAGTAACAGCTAGGTGCAAACTTATATCACAGGGCTGGTAGCACACTGTGGCTCTATCAGGCTCAATTTAACTCAGTCAGGCTGAAATGCATGGCAGTGACAGCCAGGTACAAGCTCTCTATGTTACACAGGGCCGGTGGCACGCTGTGTCATTAAAGGAACACTTAGATTAACAGCAAATTATGACAACTTGACTAGATTGCATTGAATACGTGGTATTCAAATGCTGAACCAAAATTCTGTCAAGTTCTACAGAGTAGGTTAACTTGAATTAGCAGGAAAGGCAAGTTCTTATAATTAACACTATGGAGGTTTAAGTGTTAATAATCAAAATCTCTCAAATTATAATTCCAACCACAATGTACTTGTTTAAAAGTACAGCTGGACGTCTACTCCTGTGGAAGACTAGTGGTGTAGAATGTCAACACTTTTGGTTTGTTTAGAAGTGGAATATGAAATTTTCGGTTTTGACCAAAAATTATGCTGAAAATTAATATTGCACAATTATGAATAATTTGCCAACAATACTATGCCTCACACGGGGCACCATAATGTTGGGGACGCAGGTAGGAGCTGGTCTAGGTATTAGACAATATTAAAGATAATTATCAATATTAATAAAATTAATATTACTAACTTATCAATATATTTTAATAATAACAGGGCACCAAATTATATTGGTACATAAGCTCAAAAGACATTAAAATGGCTATCAAAAGTAAATAATAATTATCAAAATAATTATTAATTATAATGAATAATATGATTTAATGTATATTAAATCATCCTCGGGGCACCACTCTTTGAAACAAAGAGAAAATGATAGCAAATTAATCTAGTCTCATAAACAAGTCTCATTAAATATACTAAACTATCAATTTGGAACTTTGATTAATAATTAAATTAATAACTATAACCAAAAATCCTTATATCAATAGATAGTAAAGATTGAAGGATTTTGGAGTTCTTGACACAGCAGCGGTTGGCATTATTCACTCTTGTACAATATTAAACAGACCAGCATGTATAATCCACAAATATTTATTTACAAGATAATAAAGGTTAAAACACAATATTAATCTAACTAAATAACTAAACTAAACAAACCAAACACAGTGTGTGAGCGTGTGTGTGTGTGTGTGTGTGTGTGTGAGAGAGAGAAAGAGGGAGAGAGAGAGACAAAGACAAGATGGCTATTTGTCTTTGATGTCTGCATGGCCTACAAACAAAATGGCGAGCACTGTAAAACTACAAAGATGGCCGGATCAAAGATGGCCGCCAGCGTGTCACCACATGGTCTCTTTGTCCTTTGGAGCACATGGGCTCAGGGAGAACAAAGAGGTGTGATGTGGGGGTTGGGATTATCTGAATGTGTATGTTTGTGTTTAAAACCAATTCACAGTTTATGTAAGTGATCTTAATGTGTGTCAGATAATGCAGATGCGTAGACAAGATGGTTAGTTTGCATGCAAGACCCTATGTCTGTGTGGAGCATAAACTAAACACATCAGATGTGGCGAAGCCAGCTAACCAAATATCCTGACTACAACACTATCACAACAGTAAAACTCAATGAATTACATTAAACCAAATCAATACATGTACATTTACAGAAGTTAAGTTGAACAGTCTTGCTCAGCCGTGTGCAATTGCTAATGCTAAGGTAAAGCCCAGTACGTTACCAAACCATGGAAGAAAGGGGTTGTTATTCCAAGGAGGGATTGGAGAAAGCCGACTGGAGAAGGTTGTGTTTCCAGGGTCGAAGCTGTTGTTGTCCTTGCTGTGTGAGATCCAGTTGTGCAGTTGGAGGGAAACTGGTCCAGTCCTGTTTCTGCAGCTTGGTGGCTTGGTGCTAACTATCTATGTTGAAGTTAGTTGATCAAAAGGCAGGCATTCGCGTCTTCTGCCTTAGAAGTTCCTTGTGTTTCTATGTCTGTCTGCTAACAAGACATAGATCAGAGCAGAGCTGCTTCTTCATGCAGTCTCTGGCTGGAGAGCTTAGGTGAGAAGAGCTGCAGCTGACCTCCTGCGGGGCAGGGGTGTTGAAAGGCCAGGAACAAGAGAGCAAAGAGGCTGAGCTTCCTCCAGGTCAGCAGCCGAGAAGACAAGAGAGAGACCTTCTTATTTGTCCCGCCTAAAATTTACATGTACTTGTGAATGAGTCTTCATGTTACAGTAGCCAATGGAAATGGTTACTGAGTCCATGGGTGGAGCTACTCAATGAGTGACCCAAAGGAATCCTGGGAAGTGCAGTTCATGTCTTTGCCACCATCTTGGATTGTCAGGTCGCAACATAGGCATAATGAAGATTTATAGGTCTAATGAAGCGTCATAGGCCTAATGAAACTTTATAGGCCTAATGAAGCTTTATAGATCTAATGAAGCTTTATAGGCCTAATGAAGCTTTATAGGTCTAATGACGCTTCATAGGCCTAATTAAACTGTATAGGCGTAATGAAACTTTATAGGCCTCATGAAGCTTTATAGGTCTAATGAAGCTTCATAGGTCTAATGAAGCTTTATAGAGTTAATGAAGATTTATAGGTCTAATGAAGCTTCATAGGCCTAATGAAACTTTATAGGCCTAATGAAACTTTATAGGCCTAATGAAACTTTATAGGTCTAATGAAGCTTTATAGAGCTAATGAAGCTTTATAGACCTAATGAAGCTTCATCGGCCTAATGAAACTTTATAGGTCTAAATAAGCTTTATAGGCCGAATGAAGCTTTATAGGCCTAATGAAGCTTTATAGGTCTAATGAAGCTTCATAGGCCTAATGAAGCTTTAAAGGTCTAATGAAGCTTAATAGGCCTAATGAAGCATCATAGGCCTAATTAAGCTTTATAGGCCTAATGAAGCTTCACTCAGAGACCAAGCAGTACTCCTTTGTTGGAGTTTTACTAACTGGCTTCAAGTTCCCTAGAAAAGATAGTTCATGATACAGGGCCACAAGACTAGCTAATAATGATATTTTGTTTTATTGGTGAAAATTCCTTTATTCAAATACGCCACCTCTACAAGAATTTGGTAACAAACTATAGGAATATAGTTTGGCATATCAAAAGTTAAATGAATATGTTTTTCTGGCTGGTCTTAGTAATTTAAATATTAAAACCGTTTTGGTATTTCTTCGGTGTATAGGCTTTTCAATTAAAAATAATGAGAAGTGAATGACTAGCTGCTAACATTTCATTAACTTGGAGCAATTCTTTGCAGTGGGTCAAAAAATCCAACCCGGTCTCACGGTAAAGCGCATGAATACCACGACATTACACAGACATTCTGTGTGTCATTTGTACGCCACACTAACGTCCACAGTTACGTTCAGGCAAGAAAACCGTTTAGTTAGGGTAAGGGAAAACGTCATGGTTGGGCTTAAAATAAGTGAGTAAACTAAGTAAAACATCCAGTAACAACGTAACACAACTACAGAAGACATGTCACAAATGTCAATAAAAAACACCTAACTACCACTAACGTAACTTAAAAAACAAATCACTGGTCAACAGCGGCCTTGAACACCGGTCTCCTGGTTAAATGTCCAGTGTCTGTTGGACCACTTCTCTCTTTCTATACTACTTCACTAACTCTTACCGTAGCTTTTATACGTGGATGTGTTAACATTGCGTTCAGTACAGGATACATGGCGTACAAAGGACACAAAAACCAAGAAAGGCGTACTAATTGCACGTTAAACACATTGCGTATTATCGTGGCATTTATACGCGTTTTTGTGAGAACGGGCTGAAAAATCAGTGCTTTATCCACTGTTGACCATTGGACATCTCAAAAGTTTGGATAAATATCATGTTCTCCATGAATGTCCAAAGTTTGTTCACCAAATGGCTGGGTTAGATTTTCATAGTCATCTTCATCATCACTGGTTGTTTCTTCTTCTTCTTCTTCTTCTTCTTCTTTTCTGTTTTCCTCTACTCTGAAACAGACATTTGCCGGGCCCGCTTCCTCATAATCATGATCTTCGTCACTCTCTGGCTGCTCATAATCATCACTCTCCTCTTCTTCCGCTCTCCCTGCTTCCTCTTTGAGTTTCTCCACGATGTCCACTGGATTAACATTCTCGTAGTCATCCTCCGCGTCCTCCGCGTCCTCGTTCTTGTCATCTACGTAGTCGTTCCTGACTCTGACAGCCACTGCAACACAAGCATCAGCACAAAATGTTTCAGATCAGAGAAAATCTTTACAAGCATTCAGACACAAACGTTGGATGAAAATGTGATGTGAAAAAATGAAAAGCAAAAGGCAACAGTTAGTCTTTTCATGTAGTGTACTGTGTCCTGGTGAGCACAGACATTGAGTTTGGACGAAGGCTCTGGGCTGTTTGGCTCGTCGTCTTCTCCTGCAGACCAGACAGACCACCACCAAGACCACCAACAAGACCAGCAGGATCCCAGCCGCTACTGAGGAAACCAGCGGCAACAACGGCACTAGGAGGGAAAAACGTTAATTGTCTCAGTCCTCAGTCCAAAAGTCAACATTTATTGAAAAAAGATAGATTCACAACATGTTTATATTTAGCGAAATATTCTGCTTCAATCCATTGTTGGCATTTAGCCTTTCAAAAACATTTTCACTGTGGTCAAAACCTGTTTAGGCTATACTCCCACACGTACCTGTATTAACGGGGCGGTCTAGCATAACAGCACCTTAAATTAAATGTATATAACCACAACACAACATAATATTTTCCCCATTTTTTTATTGTGATAATGTCATAAAACATGACACCAGACATTCAAAGTTTCAATCGAAGACCTCAATCAAAGTGTCAGATGTAAATAAAATGACCGTTGATAGAGCCTATAGGCAGCAGTTAATCCTGATGATTTTGTCCATTTTCCCATTGAGATTAATAATCTGCTCTATCTACATGCTAACTGCTAGCTTGTCACAGAAGGCACTTTACCCAAACTGACAGCGCATACAAACAGGGAATTTAGCAGCAAGTTGAGGAGAACAGGTACGTGCTCAGTCTGATAATCACCCATGTTAAACTGTGTTGGAAATGTGAAAAAGCACATTATGTAAAATTGTAAAATTGTGTGTAATTTCCTGGTTTTGCACCTGTTCAAAGTAGTTGTTGCCCCACCATTTCCCCCCCTAAAACAGCACTTTATACTATTGACGGAAGTTGCTGCCTGAAAACCATGGTTCCTTTGCTGATTACAAACTGAAGTGACCAACGTTACAGAAGATAACCATCTTCTGAAAGAATCACTGCTAGATCTACAAAATAGGTCGATGAGAAACGACCTAATATTCAAGGGAATCAAAGAGGACAACAGCGGAAACCCAGGGGAAGTGTTCAAAACTTAACGAAGAACAAACTCAATAATATTCTAGAGGAAACTGTTGTTTGGGGTTCGTGATTACAGAGACGAGACGCATCATAATATTAGTTGACAACAAGCTTTCGTGGCTACTAGATGGATACAACAACTGCTGCGGAGGAACACACAACGAGCCACAAGGCGGCTGACTTCACATACAGCGTGCTGCCACTGAGGACCCAGTAGGAGGTGCTATACTACCACCCGTAACATCTCCCTTTTCTATAATATGACTTTTCTCTGTTTTTTTTCTGACATACTAAACTATGATTTTTTTATGGCTTTTTTCGACATTATACTACGACTTTTTTTCAATATACTATACTATGACTTTTTTTTCGACATATTATACTATGAGTCTTTTTTTCAACATGCTATACTATGACTTTTTTTCGACAGGCTATACCAGGCCTATTCAACTAGCGGCCCCAGGACCGGATACAGCCCTTTTATTTTTTTCTGTGGCCCGCCAGACGCTGCTTGCAAATCAGGTACATATCTCTGAGTCATAGACGATCTATGCTGAGCTGCTTTGAGACATCTGAACCACTTCCTGTATGTTTTGAATACGTCTTTACGTTACGTCACGTTACGTTTCTCGCGTGCCCCGGCGGTCACGGCCTCGGGTTCACCAGCGTCAAGCTAATAACAAGCTAACAAGCTTCAAAATGTCTCTGTCAAAGCCAAAGAAACGTAAAATTGATGCTGAAAATCATCAGTTCCAGAGCGATTGGACTGACAACTTTTATTTACTTTATCAGCCATAACGAGTTGCTGCCTAAACCTAACCAAGTAGATTTGTTGCCTAAACCTAACCAAGTAGATTTGTTGTCTCAACGTAACCAAGTAAATTTGCTGCCTAAACCTAACCAAGTAGATTTGTTGCCTAAAGCTAGCCAAGTAGTTCTGTTGCCTAAACCTAACCAAGTAGTTTTGTTGCCTAAAACCTAACCAAGTAGGTTTGCTGCCTAAACCTAACCAATTAGTTTTGTTGCCTAAACCTAACCAAGTAGTTTTGTTGCCTAAACCTAACCAAGTAGTTTTGTTGCCTAAACCTAACCAAGTAGTTTTGTTGCCTAAAACCTAACCAAGTAGGTTTGTTGCCTAAACCTAACTAAGCAGTTTTGTTGCCTAAACCTAACCAAGTAGATTTGCTGCCTGAATCTAACCAAGTAGATTTGTTGCCTAAACCTAATCAAGTAGTTTTGTTGCCTAAAACCTAACTAAGTAGTTTTGTTGCTTAAACCTAACCAAGTAGTTTTGTTGCCTAAACCTAACCGAGTAGTTTTGTTGCCTAAACCTAACCAAGTAGTTTTGTTGCCTAAAACCTAACCAAGTAGGTTTGTTGCCTAAACCTATCCAATTAGTTTTGTTGCCTAAACCTAACTAAGTAGTTTTGTTGCCTAAACCTAACAAGTAGTTTTGTTGCCTAAACCTAACCAAGTAGTTTTGTTGCCTAAAACCTAACCAAGTAGGTTTGTTACCTAAACTTAACCAAGTAGTTTTGTTACCTAAACCTAACCAAGTAGATTTGTTGCCTAAACCTAACAAGTAGTTTTGTTGCCTAAACCTAACCAAGTAGGTTTGTTGCCTAAACATAACCGAGTAGTTTTGTTGCCTAAACCTAACCGAGTAGTTTTGTTGCCTAAACCTAACCAAGTAGATTTGTTGCGTAAACCTAACCAAGTAGATTTGCCTAACCAAGTGGTTTTGTTGCCTAAACCTAGCCAAGGAGATCATATTTGTTTTGTTTTGTTTAACAACGATAACCACGTGTTTAAAACTTTTTAAAACTGCGACCCTAATCCGTGAGAAATGTAATTGAGAATGCAGTTTATTTGTATGGGAATGGAATCTTTCCAGAGAGGAGGGTTTTGCATGTGTCTTTGAACTTTAGGAGAGTTTATTTTATGTTACTAAGTCATCATAAAATGTATGCTGTAGATATGAATGTATGCATTACAGGCTGTCCAATGCTGTTTTTTATTTTTGATACTGATATTATGGTTGCTATTTGGGAGTTTAAAAGATCTGATAACAATATATCTGCCAATGGTAACTTTGTTTAACATAATAACATAAACAACTTTGGTTTGTATCAAGGGAGCAGGACATTTGAAAATGATAAAATCCACTTGATGCTCTCAGGTAGACAAACTAGGTAATGATGACATAGCACTACAAACTCTAACATATACAAACCATATAAATAATATCAGCTAATATTGGCCAACATATATCTAAGCTAAATTCAAATAGGATTTAAAATGTATATATTGGTTTAAATGTTTTTGTTGTTTTTACTACAGTATTGCTAATGGTGGTCGTGGTGGTGGTAATGATAATAATAACATTACTGCTACTCTTATTATTAGTATTGTTGTGATTATTATTATTATTATAATTATTATATGGTCTTCTCTCTCCATGTCATTTCTCAGCCTGGTTTTCCTTGTCCTCCTACTTGTCCTTCAGGCCTTTACTGCTCAGTGATGTTTCTCCTCCCATTCCCTTATCTGTCCCCGTCACACCAACTCTTCTTAAAGTTCCAGAAACTTCTCTAAATAGATTAACATGGAGTCACTGCTGTAAAACTACATTCTCAGTCCATGCCTGCTGCACTCTTCCACTCACAGGCCCAACAACACTTCACTGACAGATATTAGTGAGATATTCAATTCATTTTAAACTAGCTCACTCAAAGTGGCCACACCCTCAACAGAGAGCTGCAGGAATGAGTCCTAAAACCCAGAAATGAGTCAGCATTTCATCACTTCCGGTTCCCTCGTCTGGAAATCCATGTTTTTTTAATGGGTTTTTGGTAAAATGCTTGAACTAAAGTCTGTGGTTAACACAAGCTTAAAGGTATAATATGCAAGAATTTCCTAAAAAAACAATGTATAAAATCTATAAAACCTATACAAAATGAATGCCTCTCAATCATCACTGATGCCCCTCTAGCAGTGTGTGGTGGTGTCTGTTTCTGCAGAGACGCTGCAGCCCTCTGCCTGGATTCTCTCTTCTCTTCTTATTTTGGTGTGTTCGAGACTCTTCTGGGTGTCTGCAAACAGCTTTTAAGCCCCACGTGGGAGGTGTAACCCTCAGCCAATAACAGCGTGCAGGGAGTGCAGCCTGTCAGGTGGTCCTTTTCTCCTGAATTTCCCTCCGGAGATTAATAAAGGTTCATCTTATCTTATCTTATCTTGGTCAAATACCGTCGCTTTGTCACCCCCCTCTGCGTCTGATACCGAGGCACAAGTCCCCCTTTAGCTCTGTAAGACAAAACCGCCGTATTTCACGGATGACAACGAGTTGTGTTACAATGTATATATATATATATAACGCTAATAGACCCAATAAGCTCATCACGAAAGCAGGTTCTGTCCTGGGAGTTGAACTGGAGTCTTTGCTGGAGGAGGATGCTGAGGAAACTACTCAGTATTAGGGACAACGCCTCTTATCTCCTGCAAGCCTCACTGGAGTCATACCAGAGCACCTTCAGCCACAGACTGAGACCACCGAGGTGCACCACAGAACGCCACAGGAGGTCTTTCCTATCAGTGGCCATTGGACTATTTAACTCCTCCCCCTTCTGCAGGAAGGACAACTGATAACTGAAAACACCGGAAACTGAGAACAACAATATCAATATCATGTGCAATACTACTTCTTCCATTCTCTCGGCAATATCACTGTTCATGTGTGCAATATTACTTCTTTTCTGTTTTTTAGCTTACTTTACCTTTTTATTTCACTTATCTTATCTTATTTACTAATTTTACTATATGTATCTTACTTAATTGTTATTCCATTAGGCACTGGTGCTAGAAAGAGTACTTTTTATTTTATACACTTGTATTTTATTTTATACACTCGAACTTGTTGTAATTTGTTGTAATTTTGAGCAATCTCTGGCAGAAGAATTTCCTTCGGGATTAATAAAGTTCTATCTTATCTTATCTTATCTTAATTGCATGTGTTCCAGTGATTCGGCTGCTCTTCTGCCTCTCATCTGCGGTGTGCAGAGTGCTGCTATGATCTGTGTGTGTCTGTAGTTTTACTGTGAGCAGCGCTGAGCCACACACACAGACTTCGACTGCATTCATTCAAAATTTGACAACTCGCCCACTTCCCGAAGGGTTGGTGTTTGGAGTTAGTTGTGTGTTTGTGTTTTAGAATGTAACTGCCGGGAAACAATCAGAAAATAATGCTTTATTTCTCTGATTCACTGCTTTGTTCCCACTAACGCCGCTGCCTCTCTTCATTCACTCTATAGCTCGCTCCATTATCGCTGCTCTCTCTCTCCCTCGCTCTTTTAGCTGAGGAGGAGGGGCCAACTTAATTTACAAACATCAACCAACAACGGTTACATATTATACCTTGAAGAGATTTTTACGTTTTGTATATATTATATATATTTGTATATAAAATGCGTCAGTAAATATCCCACTCGTGAAAGCTTTTATGTGTCTTAAAAAAGGCGGTTGTTAACAAGCGGGTAATTAGACTACAAAATGTCATCACGCCGACTCGTCCTCCTTTACAGACTGGTTGTGTGTACTCACGTGTGACCGTGGCGTTGTTCGTTTAAAGCCTAACGTTAGCTTTTCACGTCTGCCGTATGCATTCACGCTTCAGAAATCATGGAAGGGGTGTGGTGGAGATTATCTTGCTGAACAAAACGTGTCAGTATCATAAACATTTGTTTGTCAGAGAGCTGATTTCTTGCAATAATCCAAAACCCAATGGAACATTTGGCTTTTTTTGGAGGGAACCAGTGAGATCCTAACTTCCTGTTTGGCCTACAAAAATAGATCATCCCTTCAGCACTCTATTTTGCCTAACTTTAAGCCTTAATATAATTTAAACGGGTGAGTTTAAATTAAAAAAAAAGTACACAACTATTTTTTGTACCAGGCTGTAAACATTATTTTGCTGTAAAGTTGGGTTTATTTTAACCATGGATTCGATGTACAGTTCTGACTGGCACT
>CAKAOJ020003055.1:0-35311 GCA_916701645.2 Sebastolobus alascanus | reverse complement strand
AAAGTATTTCAAACCCGTTTGATATTAAGCCAAGCACCGGACCGGACTGGTATACCGAATTTTACCATAGGAGTCACAGTTGGACTCAGCAGCAGCAGAGAGGCCCATGAAATGAGAGTGGAGCGACTCTAGTCTACTTGGTGGCAGTAATGCACCTCTAAGCTGGTTTGCTCACATTACACATAACTTTGTGTGTTTTTGGGCTCATCTCTTTCGTTGGCTTCAAATCCAAATGTTGCCATATTGCCGCAGTTTTAGTTTTCTTTGAGACCAGCTCTGCCATGTCTCGTATCGTCACCCCCAAAAACACATGAACTTCCCCCTCCCTCCTCTACTAGTTTGATCTCCTTCATGTTTCCGGCCTCGGCTCACAGCTTGTCGGACACTAGTGGCTCCGTTAGTCTGTTTATAAACCAACATAATATCATAATGTTACGTTAATCCCGTTGTCGTATTGCTTATTATTAATGCAACACAGGCTGGATTTAGCACCGTGACTTTGTTGGCACAGGTTGTTGATGTAGGCTACTTTTTAATTTGCCAGAACGTGTCATAATGACAAATGTTGGTTCCACCGGTTAGCATAAAATCAAACCGGTTTAGGTTTGTACACCGGACCGGACCAGCAAAACAGACCCAACTCTAGCATTAGCCACCGTAAACTACTGGTCATATGACACAAAGATAGTCCGTTGTAAAACCCCGGAGTGTGTTGAATTGAGCAATGGTGCATTTTATTGCTAATGAATTCAAGTTGTGTTCCATAATCTTGTTTTGAAATCTTTCCTTTATTGTGTTACTCACAGAAGAAACTCAGGTGTTTCTCTCTCTTGTTGGTGTAGAGAAGAGTAGTAGTAGGAAATACACAGCTTCCACCAATAAAAGCGGTCTGCTGAATATATAACAGCAGAATGGTAGAATTCAGACTTTTAAGAGATCTTATACACACCAAAGATCAATATTATGTTTTTAATGAAGATACACTGATAACATCTTTCTGATGACATTATGTTGAAAATAATGCAACCTTATTGGTTCGTCAATTGTGTTTGTGAGCTGAATACGTTTGATGCTCATAAAGAGTGTTAATGACAAAACGGCATTTATGGATGTGAACCTGACAGCAGCAGGTAGCTAACAAAGAGAGGTCAACTTTCTCAACTGTATTATTATTACTTATTCACTGACATTTAAAAATGCTTTTCTAATCAAGAAGGCCTCATGCAAACTTTGTGGAGACAGACCAGGGATCAGATCACACTGACAGATTGGACATTAGGGATATAAGCCTCAATGTAACAATGTACATTTTCTCTCTCTCCATCTGCAAGATTAATGATAAACAAATATTAAAAGTCTGCAGGTTTGAGAGAGAGTGATGAGAATTATTGTTTCATGTCAAACAGTGAGCTAAGATTAGCTGAACCACTGATGTGAGGAGCAAATGTTAATCAAAGAAGTATATATCAAACTGTTTAGTCATCAAATGCATGAGGTAAATATAAACTTTCCTCTTTCATAATAACATATTTTGTAATTTTTGTGTCATGACAGACTTTCTGAATGTGAACTCTCAGATACTCACTTTGAAATTGTGGCCTCAGCTCTGAAGTCCAACCCCTCCCATCTGAAAGAGTTGGACCTGAGTGGAAACTACCTGCAGGATTCAGGAGTGAAGCTGCTGTCTGCTGAACTGGAGAGTCCAAACTGTAGACTGGAGACTCTGAGGTGAGTGGCTTCCAGACAAGGGAACAAAAGTGATAAAAATGCTAACTCATTTCTGGGTTTTAGGACTCATTCCTGTAGCACCATCTTAAAGGGACATAAGTGATGATTATGAATGACACCATCAAATTAGAGGTTTCTATGGTTCTAAGTTATTCCCACATTCTTTTTGACAGCAGATCTAACTGTGCTCTGTTTTCATGTCAGCATTGCCTAATTATTTGAAGCCGCAGACATTTAGATTGCAACAACAACCAAATAAATATTCTGCATCAGAAACCTCTTTGCAGGTTCATATTTTTTTCAAGTCTATCTGAATACAATACTCACATGTTCATATGTACATTCAAACAGTTATTGATGTCTGTCATCATTCCTTCTGTCTGTGAAGCAATCCCCGTATAACCTGAGTGTTACGAGATGAGGACAAAATCCACAGTCTTGTTCTGTATAAAATGACCTGTAAAGTTGATCTTAAATTAATCGGTTATATGTATTAGGACAGGGTGACTTGGAGAAAATCAAATATCACAATATTTTTGACCAAATACTTCGATATTGATATTGCGACGATATTGTAGGATTCACAAAATATTTACACAATGAGATTTTTGATAAATAATCATCAGTAATGTGGATCTCATGACAAAGTGTAAATGACAAATAATAGTTCAGCTAGAACAGTCTTGTAAGTTCAGAAAATGACATTACCTTACTTTAATGTAACCTTTAAAACCAGGAAAAGACAACACTTATGCAATATCACGATATCAAAAATCTAAGATGATATCTCGTCTCATATCATGATATCGATATAATATGGATACATTGCCCAGTCTTAGTGTGTATCCAGTAAGTATGTTGTGTTTGACAGTTTCCTTGTTGAACTGCAGGAGGAATAGTAACAAAGAGGGAATTTGTTACCAAACAGTCTGTAACTATGGTAAACACTAGGGGTGGGAAAAATAATCGATTCCCCTATGTATCGCGATTTTTTTTTACAATTTTGAAATACATTATTTAAGGCCAGAATCTATATATTTGCTCCCTTTGAGTCTATGCGGAGGTAGAAGTAAGTTACCGTTTTTTATTGATAGTCTGAGTGACGTGACGGCATATCCGTTCGAACCAAAATAAACCAGCCGACCGCCGCGAGCTGAAATGAGAAAGTAGAAAACGGCGAAGGGTCAGCGTGCATACGCCCTGCACCCTCACATGTTAAATCCAAAGTGGTAAACACTTTACATACAGTAAAGTATGGAAACACTTTGGGTTTCACACATTACAGGAAAAGCAGAGCTAGATATCACGGCTGAAGCTGCATGCTAACTCTGTCATGGACAGGAAACGTTATCGTATCGCGGTAACGTGCGGTCAAGACATCCGTCGCTCTCATCTCCGTGGTCAAATGGGCCGACGCTACAACTGTAGAGCACCCATATACTGACATTTATGTTAAATGCATTTAAACGGCCCCCGATGGAGCTGACCATGGTTGTCTAAAGAGAACGGAGCTGACGGGAGAGCTAGGGACGACCTTGGAGAATTTAGAGGAAGTATACACGTGTGACCACGTCCGGTTTTCAAAATAAGTTGTTAACAAAGGGAACTGTATATACAAAATACATATATGGAAATTAGATTGACTGATTATATCACCAGAAGTACAAAACATTACATGTCAATTATAAATTAAAAAGAAGATACCACTAATTTTTGAGGGAAATGTCTTTATTCGTTGCTGGAAAAAAATGTAATAAATACTATCTGACAATGACATGTTCAACTTCAGGACATCTCTGACTACATACATGCTGAAAATCAAACATTTTTACTGGATTACTTACTAAGTGTATGATTCAACTTTTTCCCATGGTCTAGTGTTAAAAAAGTTATCAAAAATCACAATAAATCACAAAATTGAATCACAATACTTGAAGAATAGCAATATTTAAAAATCACAATACATATCGAATCGTGATAGTATTGAATCGGGAGACAGTTGAATCATCCCAGCCCTAGTAAACACCCACTTTATTTGTCGGACTCAGACTGCTGAATCTTCATATTAGTTTCAGTTGAACTTATGAAGTCATTTCTTACAGTGTAGTTGTGTTATGAAGGGACCACTTCACAGGAGGAATGATTACTGCCACCAATAACTCTTTTAATTTACATATGACATGTGGCTGTTGTTTTAAGACACACTTGAACAAATGTGGACCTTTCCTGTAAATGACATAAACCTACTGAGCTCCCAGATACAGTAAGAAGAAGGCCATGTAATAAATGAAATAATGAAGACCAACAAGTCTGATTTGATATTGATCCTCTAATTCCAGACTTGACAGAGATCAGCAGCATGTTATTGATGTGTGTTGACATGTATAGGTGTATGAATGTTGTGGTGATATTTGGATGATGTCTGCAGAAGGCTGACATTATGATGATCCACAACAACACAATGACAAAGTCACTCTACTCATTTTAGGGAAAAGATCATTGATTAGGACATAGTAATGTTGAGCTACACATTTAAAACCTGAACACATCTGACTGGATTATAAAGTGATTTTTATCTTCATCATTTATTCTTTATTCAGATTGAGGGACTGCAGGTTGTCAGAGATCAGTTGTGCTTCTCTGGCCTCAGCTCTGAAGTCCAACCCCTCCCATCTGAGAGAGCTGCAGCTCAGTAAAAACAAGCTGCAGGATTCAGGAGTGAAGCTTCTGTTTGGTTTTCTGGAGAGTTCACACTGTAGACTGGAGAATCTGAGGTCAGACACCATTCTTTACTTCTGTACTGAGATTAATATGATGTGAAAGATGTGGTGACACTCAACTGCAGACATAAGGCTGATGTTATACTGATCTACACTGAGTATCTTAATGCTAAAGTACATTTTCTTCATCAATGGTTTAGTCCATTGAC
This sequence comes from Sebastolobus alascanus, assembly GCA_916701645.2. Lineage (NCBI taxonomy): Eukaryota > Metazoa > Chordata > Actinopteri > Perciformes > Sebastidae > Sebastolobus > Sebastolobus alascanus. Next base: position 30,654 of record CAKAOJ020003055.1, on the reverse strand, counting down.
TGTGGCAGAGCAATGTTGAGCTACACATTTAAAACCTTAATATATCACAACAACTGACTTTCATCATGTTTTTTTAAAGAAATTATGTTAAAAAAAATACTTAAATATAAAGATAAATAAATAATCTATATTTCAGTTATTAGACAATAATATAAATATTCAGTATTTGTTTTTATGTACATTTTGTGAAGCTATATGATGCTTATAATGACTGTATGGTTTAAACTGAAGACGCTTTGATTTGATGACTCCACTATTCCAAAAATATATATTGTAGATGTCTTATTTTATATATCTTGTGTTCACATTTCCCCAAAATCCATCCTGACATATTTGGAAACTTTGAGATCTTGAGTTGAATCTTGAATCAATTTCAGTGGGTTTTTATTTGTGTTTGGCTGCTCAACATGAGTTTGTATCAATGGATCCACTATTGGAGCTGTCAGAGTTTAAGAGGTGAAGTTACTACGTCTTTATTGCAGTGGCAGCACGTTGTCATTAATATTAATGAGAGCTCTGTTTCACTTTTTGTATTTTACAGTTTTAACCAGCATCCTGTTGGCTTCAGGTGTTTGGAGTTTACATTTTCTAAACTTCTACATTCTAAACCTTCTTCAGCTCTGAACAGATTATTAAACATTGAATGATTTCAAGCAGGAACGTTGTCTTCTAAACTTACATCATTTATTCTTTATTCAGATTGAGGAGCTGCAAGTTGTCAGAGATCAGCTGTGATTCTCTGGCCTCAGCTCTGAAGTCCAACCCCTCCCATCTGAGAAAGCTGGAGCTGAGTGAAAACGAGCTGCAGGATTCAGGAGTGAAGCTGCTGTGTGGTTTTCTGGAGAGTCCACACTGTAGACTGGAGACTCTGTTGTCAGTCACTGTCTCTCTGTTACTATTATAGATCTTATAGGTTTAATTAACAATTGAACCTAAATTATGTACAAACATAATTTATATCCATAAAGTTGTACATTTACTTTACTTCATATTTTCATTTTTCTTGAACTAAATTTAGTCTGCAGTCACAAAAAACTTGTGTTTCTTAAAGAAACTGTAGAAAATGTCCACTGTTAGTTGTTAAAGTAAATTAATGTTTATCATTTTTGGTAAATGGTCACATCTGGATACAGAAGATCCTCTGAACTAATATTGGTTTTACATTGATCAAGTTTAGTTAATGACGTAGAAATATTTCTCTGGTTTCTGTTAATTTCAACGTATTCCACAGATAATGTCTGATCATTGATATTGATCCTTCTGAACACACACATGGATGAACACAGAGATCAGCAGCATGTTATTGATATGTGTTGACATGAATTGGTGTGTGAATGTTGTGGTGACATTTGGATGATGTCTGTAGAAGGCTGACAATATGATGATCCACAATAACACACTGACAAAGTCACTCTACTCATTTTAGGGAAAAGCTCATTGATTAGGACATAGTAATGTTGAGCTACACATTTAAAACCTGAACACATCTGATTGGATTATAAAGTGATTTTTATCTTCATCATTTATTCTTTATTCAGATTGTGGAGCTGCAGGTTGTCAGAGATCAGCTGTGCTTCTCTGGTCTCAGCTCTGAAGTCCAACCCCTCCCATCTGAGAGACCTGTTTCTGAGTATCAACAAGCTGCAGGATTCAGGAGTGAAGCTCCTGTGTGGTTTTCTGGAGAGTCCACACTGTAGACTGAAGACTCTTGGGTCAGTTCTCTGACTCTCTGTTACTGTTATAGATCTTATAGGTTTAATTAACAATTGAACCTAATTTATGTACAAACATAACTTACATCCATAAAGTTGTAAATGTCCTTTTCTTCATATTTTCATATTTCTTAAACTAAATTTAGTCTGCAGTCACAAAAGACTTGTGTTTCTTAATTAAACTGTAGAAAATGTCCACTGTTAGTTGTTAAAGTAAATTAATGTTTATCATTTTTGGCAAATGGTCACATCTGGATACAGATGATCCTCTGAACTAATATTGGTTTTAAATTGATCAAGTTTACTTCATGAAGTCAAACATTTTTGGGGGGTTTCTGATTGTTTCAACGTATTCCACAAATAATGTCTGATCATTGATATTGATCCTTCTGAACACAAACATAGATGAACACAAAGATCAGCAGCATGTTATTGATGTTTGTTGACATGAATAGGTGTATGAATGTTGTGGTGACATTTGGATGATGTCTGTAGAAGGCTGACAATATGATGATCCACAATAAGACAATGACAAAGTCACTCTACTCATTTTAGGGAAAAGCTCATTGATTTGGACATAGTAATGTTGAGCTACACATTTAGAACCTGAGCACATCTGATTGGATTATAAAGTGATTTTTATCTTCATCATTTATTCTTTATTCAGATTGAGTCTCTGCAGTTTGTCAGAGATCAGCTGTGCTTCTCTGGTCTCAGCTCTGAAGTCCAACCCCTCCCATCTGAGAGAGCTGGATCTGAGTGGAAACAAGCTGCAGGATTCAGATGTGAAGCTGCTGTCTGATCTTGTGAAGAGTCCAAACTGTAGCCTGGAGACTCTGAGGTCAGTAGACAGTCGGAGTCGGTCCATGCTGGTTTCAGCAGTATTGTTGTGATGTGTTTCCTCAGTGAAGCTGTGAGAGGAGAACGGTGTCACACAGAGAGAGAGAGAACAGTCAGGCAATCAGATCAGCCAGAAGCTTGTTGTGATCATGTGTTAGAGTTGATGTGAAGAAGATGTTGTTGTTGTGTTCATGTCTCCAGGAAATAAAGCTGGATTACAGCTGACAGCATCACAACATGTATAGAGACAGTGGTCCTCATCCATCAAACTGTCGTACCATCAAATCTGATCAGAAAGTGTTTGTTCTCTCAATGATCAGTTCATCTTTGTCACAGCTCTGAGATCAGTCTGACTGAAGCCTCAAATCACCGGCTCTTATTTCATAGATCCATCGTTACATTTAGTAACCATAATGTGGTCTTTATACAGACCAGAACCTCTGCTGAAGTCCAGTAATCATTTGTCAGTGTTTTTTAACATCTTTGAACCCTAACAGCAGTAAATCCATCATTAAAGTGAGCAGTGAATATCTCTCTGATTCTGCAGTAATGATGCGTTCAGGACTCTCAGCAGTTTATTTCCACTGTGTACTTCAGTGAAATCTACAGACTTGATGCCCAAAGTCTCTGCGGGTCTGTGAGTGCTGAGCTCAGTGTGTTCACTCCAATACGTTAACATGAGAGCTAAAAGGAAGCTGGCTCCGCTACACAGACTGAAGTCCCTGCTGCTCTTTATACTGGATGTTTTATTTTTAGTTTTATTTTACTTAACCAGATAAGTCAATTGAGAACCAATTCTCATTTACAATGACGACCTGGCCAAGAGGCAGCGACAGAAAGCAAGGCCAAACAAGATATTAGATCATAGAACATAAGTACGATAAGTGCAATAAATGCAGCAAACTGGAATGAGTGACGACCGAAGGAGGTGCAGACTTTAGGAACGACCATACATAATGAATTTGCAAGAACATAAATTGCGGTTACTGTTGGAGATATTGAGTAGTGAACGGAGATATGGAGGTTGGTTCTGCCAATGATAGTTTCATAAATGAACTTTGTGCTGCATCACTGACTGACAGCTGATGAAGGGATTCTCTGTAAACACTGATTCATGACTTATGTTCTCTTCTTCTCTCATCAGCTGGAATAAGTGATCTCTGTCAGACTCTGAGTCATCAGAAAAGTGGATGTGTTGAGAGGATCAGCTGTGTCCTGATGATCCACAGAGGTTCACCACCTGGACCTGGATCTTATTTTGTCTTTTTTTTATTCATTCATATATTCTGAACCCCAAATGTCTCTGCAGAATAGTTCACTTTATGACAACATAACTGTAGATTAACACATTTAAACAGATTTTGTTGCTTTGCTTTGTGTTGCAGCTCCACTCTGTGGAACGATGGAGTTTTGCTGTTTATTTCCACATATTTCTAAATAACAGTAGAAGTTAATAAAGTTACCCTATTAAAACCAAGCCCTCAGGAAGAGCGCCGGGCCTTGATGCCCATTTCTGTGGTGGCCAAACGACGGTATAACAACTTCTGTGTCCGTCACGTGATGCAATTGGGCCAAAAAATACTTTTTCCTATAGACTTACATTGGGAAAGAGACGTCTGTAACTCAGCGGATAATTTATTTTGAGGTGAATCAACTTCCCAGTACAAACACTCTAATAGCCCTTATTTAAATCATTAGGTCCTAAAAGTTGTAAAATGCACTAATAGCTGAATCCAGAGTTATTTCCCTTCCTCTGTTCATGTGAATGAGACCCAGACCGAGGCTGGAGCGAGGGCTGGGAGGAGGAGTTAAAGGAAACTCTACTGCGCCTGTTCTATGGGCCCAATGGATGAGGAAGATCAGTGGATGATTCGGGTACTTTATCACTCGGCAGTCGAGCCATTTTGGCTTCATGCTCCACTGAGCAGCTGTCATAGGAATGAACGGGAGCCTCCGACGCTGTATCCAGTTCTCTTTATACATCCATGATTAAAACCAATACCAGCCATTTCTCATATTATAAAAGATAAATATTTGCTTGTAACAAACAGAAAGAATTAGATAAAATCTGAATTCAAGCGAGGCTTCACTTCAGTTTCTCAACTGACTACAAATAGATTGTCTATTATTTTGGTGGAAAGTCAGCACCTTAATATTTTATATAATGTTTGATGTAAAATAAACAAACAGAACTGATTAACATGCATACTCTAGATTGTATATTCACTAATCATGTACACACTGGAAAATTCCAGTTTTATGTGTGAGTCTGCTAGTTTTCACGTTACATGACTGAACACAGACACATAAAGTCACCCGTGGAGCTTTTTCCCCTCAGAAATCAGTGTTGAAGCAGTCGTTATCACCACCGTTCATGTTCCGTTGTTCCTGCTGGAGCTGCTTTCTGCCAGCAGATGTCACCATTCCCTCTGTTTTACCCCAAAGGTGGTTTACCTGAATGGATGCAGTGAACACTGAACTGATGATGTGAATGCTTTCTTTCTGACTGACTTTGTTTTGTAAAGGTTAAGTGTCATCATAATGTAGTTAAACTTGATTTATAATGATGGAAACTGGATTTGAAATTTAAATGGATGTAAACTGCAACTTGACTGGTTGGGGGAGGCAGACAACCGTGACGCGGAAATTCTTGTTTTTTTCTTTTCCAAGACAAAACAAGTTTAATTATTTCCTTTCAAAATAAGTTAGCTAACTGCGATTTTAACGTTAGGGTTAACGGTCACTTGCATTTTTTAAAACTTCAACATGTTTCTGTGGTTTTCTGTCCACATTTTAAGATGAACAAATATCTGTTACTGCACAGGACAGTGAACTCATCAGTAAAGATGAGACTGCAGGTATTTTGTCACATTAGTATTCAACAACTGTCTTTGACAGAACCTCTTTAAGATCTCACACAATAAATAAAAGTTCAGTGTTCCTCAGCAGGGAGAGAAAACTGCATGTTCACATGTTGCAATAAGTGCAGGAGTATATTCTAATATACTTTACAGTCCCAGTAGCTACAGTTTGTGCCTCTCATGTCATACCTTTAAACTCAAGTCACAGAGCTAAGCAGACTATTTTCTGACTATCTTTGACAAATCCATAAAATCCTTCATCAGCAACACTTGGAGCTGTTTTAAAAACTCCACAAAGACTCTTCTGAACATCTGTTGCAAAATAAAAACAAATTGTAATCAGTTTACCAAGTTGTGATTATATTTCACCTCATAACCTCACTATGTTTTTTTGGTTATTGTATGTTTAGTAATAAACTTGTACACCTTTCAGTTTAAATCCGTGTCTCTGCCGTCTGTTGTCATGGCTCATGAGCCGGGTCATGACACTCATAAACACATCAAGTTAAAAAGCTGATCTGTGTGAGCGCGCACACACACACACACACACACACACCCACACACACACTCAGATAAACTCACCTGACTTCCTGTAAATGGAGAGGGGAGGAGCCACACTTAGCAGGTGATCCAGATACATGAACAGGAAGGGAACCCTGACTGTTAAAGTGTTCAGTCAGTCAGTTCAGACTCCATTTTGATTCAACAGAGCAGAAGGAGGAAAACTAGACTGAGGCAGGGTGAGTTTTAATCCAACATTTTATTATTTACGGTCAAAATCTGAGTCAGTTTTCTCCCTGTGGACTGTAGAGGAGAGAAATGTTAGAATGAACTCAACAGTTTGATTCTTCTGTGAACACAAAGTTATGATTGGCTGAATAATACTCATTAAACCTGCTGTAACCGAAGGAAACAAGCATAGATTTAAAGACAACCGACCAGGTGGATGCTGGATGGTTTATTATACTTTATACTGTATAGTGTGTGTGTGTGTGTGTGTGTGTGTGTGTGCGTGCGTGCGTGCGTGCGTGCGTGCGTGTGTGCGTGTGTGTTACTTCCTGTTTTCTCAGTCTTGTCTGTGACTCTTGCACAAACTTGTTTCTGTTAAATGTTCGGAGCTCAGAGTCAGTGTTACTGATTTACCTCTCAGACTGACTTCAGATCAGAAGATGAGTGATTGTGTGGAGGAAGAGGAGGACAAAGCAGAGTCTCTAGTCTCTGGCTGTCTGTCTATGAAGAGTGATCAGTCTAAAGGTGATATTCTGAACTCCATTAATGAACCTGGACTCCCAGAAACAAAGTAAGAGAACTGCTGCTAACTCATTTATATGACTCGTTTTTAGTTACCTTTGACAATACCATGTTTTCTGTTGATTTTGTGTTTGTATGTTCAAATTTCTACACAAATGTATTTGCCAACTAAAATTTAACAAACTTCATCGAATGAACTCTTCCTCTTAGTATCTGTGACAGCTGTCAGTCACCTAGAAAAGATGTCATCTAATCTAAGAAAACAGCAACAAACTTTAAACCCTCGTTATTGTTGACAGTTGCAGTAGTTTGTGTGTTTAGAGCTACCTTAATGACCTAAAAAAAGAGAATTTATCAACGCTTAGCTTCCTGACGGTTCTCCTGTCTGCTTCTCCAAACTGGGAGCACGCCGACCGCCATCTAAGTTACTGTAATGTCAATACACTGACTATAAGGATGTACAGTATATATACTGTAAATGTAGCAGTGTTATCATGCAGAAACCTACGTCCGGTCACATTGGAAAAAGTTTTTAGAAGAGCTTGGAGGGAAAACAGCATTTTGACGCTAAAACATACGTACGTAGTGTTCAGATTTGAATACATAAGGAACACCACTGGGAAGATACAGAATGATATAAAAACAAAATTATGCCATGCCAATGCCATGATTTTGTTGATTGTGTGTTTGTATATTAAATTTCTACTAAAATGCATTTACTAACTGCAGATTAACACACTTTTCGTGACAGAGAGAGAATTAATTTGTGCATTCTTCCTCTTCGTATCTGTGACAGCTGTCAGTCACCCAGAAAAACTGTAATCTAAGAGGATTAATACAAACTTTTAAACCAAATTATTGACAGTAGCAGTAGTTTGTGTGTTTAGAGCTACTAAAATGGCTTTGTCATCAGAGAATTTATCAAGGATTCATGTGATATGAATAAAAACATGAAAGATGTAATCTAATCTAAGAAAATGGCAACAAACGTTGAACCCTCGTTATTGTTGACAGGAGCAGTAGTTTCTGTTTTAGAGCTACCTTAATGACCTAAAAAAAGAGAATTTATCAAGGATTCAAGCAATATGAATAAAATTGTCTTGGCTTTTGCAGAGTTCAGTACAGACAGAGAGCAGAGTCTCCAGTACCCAGCTGTCTGTCTATGAAGAGTGACCGGTCCAAAAATGAACCTCCATACTTCAGTAATGAACCTGAACCCTCAGACACAAAGTAAGAGACTGTTTTTACTGTAAGCTGACCTGGAGGACGATGATGCATTGAGGATGAAGACAAAATGTTCTGCAAAAAGATTTATATTCCTGATGCAGAACTATTAGTGCAGATACTGTTTCAAACTAATATGGATCTTAGTCTGGGTTTTATAACCACAAATTACTGATTGTATTTCTGTAACAAAACACCTGAGAACCTCCATTTCACAATTTACACTTAAAGAAAATATTAATATTTTTGCCCAAATGTTGAAGTCACTGTAAAGATTTAGATCCTCAAAATACTGGTTTGACTTCTCCTAAAATAAGCTGATATGACAGCTTTTTTGACGTGGGTTTGTATGTATAGTCGCATGTTCTGGGAGGTAAAATTACTGCTTTTGTGAATGGAGTCTGGTGGCTTTAAAGAGAACGATATAACAGCCTCAGTTCACCGTAAGAAAGGGCTGTCTGATGGCGAGGTAAAGCAGCTGTGGACGGGAGCTTTACATCGCCATCACACAGCCCTTTCTGACTGAAACCGTTATATCACTGTCTTCATAGTCACCAGACTATGTGTGACTTTCTGATCTGAACTAACATGGCGTCCAAAGCAGAACATCGCTTAGCTTCCTGCCGGTACTCCTGTCTGCTTCTCCAGCACACCGACCGCCATCTAAGTTATTGTGTGTGGCGTTAATACACTGACTATAAGGATGTATATAATTCAATCAGGAGAGACTCTATATCAAATGAACCATAATTTATTACATGGTGCATGATAAGTTGAATAGTGCAAAGTCTTTGGTGATTAGACTCCATCGTGACATGGTATATCAAAGGGGGTAGTGATGCTGTGTCATGCCAAAAACTGTATGTGATTATCATAAAGTGGGCATGTCTGTAAAGGGGAGACTCGTGGGTACCCATAGAACCCATTTTCATTCACATATCTTCAGGTCAGAGCGTTCTTCCCGACAAGCTAGCATGACATGGTTGGTAATTCAAGTTCAAGTTCAAGACCTTTATTTGTCCCCGAGGGGCAATTGGTTTTGCAACAGTAGCAATAACAACAACAACATCTCATCACAATAAGACAATATACACATACATCCCCACATACTAAAACACTAAAAAAAGGTGAAACTTTGAAGTACAAAAATGTTAAAAGAGTTACAATATTACCATATAAGTTAGTGAAAAGAATAAAGAACAGGCATGGGTGGAAGTGCTGATACTACCTATACTTTACAGAGTTGAGCAGTGAAATGAAACAATCGATTCCTTAGGTTTTCTAGTTTCATGTGTTACCAGTATCTTGAAAACTGAGCCTGCTACAGCCTCTAAAATACAGAATAGCGGCCGTCGGATTGTTAAGAGGTTAATAAGACGGCCAGATAGGAAATTCAGCTAATTAGTGTTTATGAAAGCAGGAGAGTTGAAATAAAGGAACACTGTCATCACAGACTGAATGCTGAATTCCAACAGAAAAGTAACAACACTTTAACTGTTCCCTGTGAACATCTGAGCTTTGAGACAGTGTCGGCCAATCAACAAATCTTTTTAGTTATAAAGACATGTCTTCACAGGAAGAGCAGTGATGCTTCTGTGGAGGAGCCGCTGTCCTACTGTGCTTTGTGTCAGGACGTCCTGAAGGATCCAGTCTCTACCAGCTGTACCAGCTGTGGACACAGGTTCTGCAGACAGTGCATCACCTCATACTGGGACCAGTCTGCTTCATCAGGAGACTCCTCCTGTCCCCAGTGTGGAGAAAGATCCAGAACAAGAGCTGGACTGCAGACAGCCAGTCAGACCAGCTCTGTACAAAGTAAGACTATCTGTCTGATGACGTCTCCATGTCTGAAAACACTATTTGTTGTTTTAATACAGTGACATGTGTTGTGTCATACAGCACGACCATTTAAGATCATTATAAATATCATTACATTTTAAGTCCACCTGAAATTTAACTGCATGTTTTTTTCTGCTCCAGCATTCATGCTCTGTATCACCTCTCCTGTGCTCTCCTTTGAGAGAAAATCTGAACCCTTTTGTTTTATGATAGCACCCTTTGTGTTGGCATTAATAATTTCTCGGCGCACATCAAGCACATTGGTAAGTCAGCAGCGTTGGCGGTGAAAGCAAACAAATCTGTCTACGCACCATTAAAAGGGACCTATTATGCCTTTGTGCTTTTTCCCTTTCCTTCAGTGTGTTATATAGTTTTTGTGCATGTAAACGGTAAAGTTACAAAGCTCAAAGTCCACTCCAAAGGGAGTTACTCTAATAATGTAGTAATGTGATGATATCACCAAGTAACACATTTGCATAACAGCTAGTTTGGCACGCCCTCAACCTTAAGCTCGTTTGGAGTGGAGTCCAAAGACTTAACTTCAGTTGACCAAACACAACAGTGGACCGACTGACCAAAAATAAGCATAACAGGTCCTCTTTAAATTCTCTTTTTGGGATTTATTTATATAATATATATATATATGACAGTAGTGTATGAGGCAGGTTATCTGAAAAAAAGTCATGTGCCTCTGTGTCCTCCGGTGCTCCTAATGGCATCTGCAAGATTTCACCGACCGGAGGAAAACAACCAATCAGAGCCGAGCTAGACCCTGTCGTCTCTGAGCAGCTGTCAATATCTCGCAAACTCCAGTCAAACTAGCCAGCGCTGATCAAATATGAATCAATATTCTTTTACTGTAATGCCTATTTCTCTCCTCAGATGTTTTCAGAAACATCTTGTAGTGTACCGTTTAGCTGTAAAATGAGAAAGGTTGTGACCCGGCCAACATGTTGAGATCAGTTGAGGAAATACCAAGCACCGCCCACCAGCCGGAGCAATCTTTCTCATTTTACAGCTAAACAGTACACTACAAGATGTTTCTGAAGACATTTGAGGAGAGAAAAAGGCATTACAGTAACAGAATATTGATTCATATTTGATCAGCGCTACTTAGTTTGATCGGAGTTCAGGAGTGATTGATAGTTGCCTCCGTTGAATGAACAGCCAATAGGAACGCTCTCTCTGAAATGACCTGTGATTGGTTAAAGTCTACTGTCACAGGCTAGATTTTTTAAAGCCTGAAAACAGAGCCATGAGGAGGTGCAGAAGTCTAGTTTTCTCTCAGAACACTTGAATTACAATATGCTGAAAGGTTATTATGGAATTATTGCCCACTGATGACAAAACATTCTGCCTACTGCAGGTTTAAGGTCCAGTGTTTAGGATCTGGTGGTAGCGTACCAACTGAAGCCTCTCCTGTGTTAGGGTTAGCGTACTTTTGTAGCTTCTAACTGAATCTCTTTGGTTTGGAGTTTAATTTCCCTCCTGTGCTCCTTTTTGTCTTTTCTGATATCCGCTTTATTTGACTGTTTACTGATTGCTTTTTTCATATCAGAGCTGTGTTAACTTACTGCTGATGTAAACCAACATTTTCTGTTGCTGTTGTTTGCTTCAAACAGGAAACAACATGGCGGCATGCTCATAAACTCTCTGTTATTCCCTCTAAACAATCTACTTCTGAAACATTTTAAGCGAGATATAGGCTATGCCTCCGCTGAATCTCGTTTTATTTTAAAACTAGATCGCCTACAGTTGTTTGACAGCTTGACAGTTTTGTGAGCCGACGCGTCGCCCTGGACGGGCTCATGTGCATAAAGGACTGTTCAATTTCATTTTGAAAGAGCAACGGCCAATGAGGAAACTCCGACACTCTGCCGACCAATCGTGTAACTTCATTACTCATTCAGTGACAGACTTTTGCGGTTGTAGGGCTGGCCCTCTGCAGTCCAGCCAAAAAGAAAAAAAAGAGAGACAGCATGAGCGAGAGGGCGATCAGTAGAAGAGAGACAGAGAGACGTAGCGTGACGGTGTTGTGAATGAGAGAAAGAAATATTATTTTCTGATTGTTTCACAGCGTTAACGTTCTAAAGCAGAAATAAATAACCCTCAAATACTCAACATGATTTACTGTGGAGACGGACGCTCTTAGTTTAATTTTCCTCCTCTGTATTTCATCCATTACATCCAACGTGCATCAGTAAATGTATGCACCAGTAAATGTCGTAATGTAATATTTATTTTTTTTCTAGCATGTTTTTTAGATGAAACGGGCTGACACACTGAACGGCAGGCTGCAGAGTCTGTTTACCGCTGCGACCACCAACAACCCTCGTCACATGTCATGTTGCTTTTTCATACGTCAGCGGACTAATTTGCTGAATCTTCACAGGTCTTTAGACCGTAGTGGAAACGCAGACAACAGTGGGCTGAAGGAACCTTTTAGTTCCTTAAATGTAGTAGGACTAAAAAGTCCCAGGAAATTTTGGTGGAAACCCGGCTTTTGTTATTGGTGCTGTTCAATAAAAACAGGTCTACACAACGAGATATGAACATATTCTGCATTATTATTATTATTATACCACCGCGACAAAGTAGTCGGGAGTATATAGCATGTCTGTCCCTCCTTCTGTCCGTCCGTCCGTTCTTCCTTCCGTTCGCTTGTCACACTTTCGTTTCCGGAGCAAGAACTCAGATACTATTTAACTTAGGAACTTCAAATTTGGTATGATGGTTGACAGTGTGGTCTAGTCGAGCCTTTTTGGTGTTAGAAATCCAGGCTGCCCAACATTTTTAAAACTTGGGCCAAAAAATGGGATTTTTTCAACTTCAATTTCGTTTCCGGAGTAGAACTCAAAATCGATTTCACTTAGGAACTTCAAATTTGATTTGATGGTTGACAGTTTGGTCTAGTTGTGCCTTTTGGGCACATCTGGGGTATGTGAGCCATGCTCACTTTTGCCTTGTTTGATCAGTGGATCAGTTTTAAATATTACAGTGAGGAAGGAACAGCCACAGTGAGCTGTTTAGATGAAGAGCTTCAGACGGGCAGAAGAGGCTCCGCCTCCTCTGCTGTCAATCAAACATGTACATCGACTGAGAGAAAAATGAGCAGTTCTGATGCTTTTACAAAAACTGGACTGTATAACATGTACTTCTTTTTTTATTTACTTTATATTGATCACTTTCATATTGGCAATGAAAATAATAAGCAGATAAAATTTTCTTTATTTTGTCTCAAACTTTTTCCTTCTCTTTCAGCAGATAGGGTTCTGCAGGAGGTTTTAGATGAACATAAGATTAGTCTGAAGAAGAGATGTGAATGTGTGACTGAAGGAACTGATGAAACAGGAAGTGGAACCCTCCTCAACAGGATCTACACTGAGCTCTACATCACAGAGGGACAGAGTGAAGAGGTTAATACCCAACATGAGGTATGGCAGCTTGAGACAGCTTCCAAGAAGAAGACCCTCCATGACAACCCAATCAAGTGCCACGACATCTTTAAAGCCTTACCTGACCAACAGGGACACATCAGAGTCGTTCTGACGAACGGTGTCGCTGGCGTTGGAAAAACCTTCTCAGTGCAGAAGTTCACTCTGGACTGGGTAGAGGGCTTGGAAAACCAAGATGTCAGTCTGGTGATTCTGCTTTCGTTCAGGGAGCTGAACTTGATCAGAGATGAGCAGTACAGTTTTCTCATGCTGCTCCATGTTTTCCATCCAACATTACAGAAGGTCACAGCAGAGAAGCTCGCTGTCTGTAAAGTTCTGTTCATCTTTGACGGCCTGGATGAAAGCAGACTTTCACTGGATTTCAAGAACAATGAGGTTGTGTCTGATGTCACACAGAAGTCATCAGTCAACGTGCTGTTGACAAACCTCATCGAGGGGAATCTGCTTCCCTCAGCTCTCGTCTGGATAACTTCCCGACCTGCAGCAGCCAATCAGATCCCTCCTGCATGTGTTGACAGGCTAACAGAAGTACGAGGCTTCACTGACGCCCAGAAGGAGGAGTACTTCAGGAGGAGAGTCAGTGATGAAGAGCTGTCAAGCAGAATCATCTCACACATCAAGACATCCAGGAGCCTCCACATCATGTGTCTAATCCCAGTCTTCTGCTGGATCACTGCCACAGTTCTGGACCACATGTTGACTAAAGACCAGAGAGGAGAGCTGCCCAAGACCCTGACTGACATGTACTCACACTTCATGTTGGTTCAGACAAAGAAGAAGAAGAAGAAGTATGGTGAGGGACATGAGACGAGTCCACAAGAGCTGACGGAGGCTGACAGGAAAGTTCTTCTGAAGCTGGGGAGGCTGGCGTTTGAACATCTGGAGAAAGGAAACATTATGTTCTACCAAGAAGACCTGGAGCGGTGTGGTCTTGAAGTCACAGAGGCCTCAGTGTACTCAGGAGTTTGTACAGAGATCTTCAAAAGAGAGTGTGTGATCCTCCAGAAAACAGTCTACTGCTTTGTTCATCTGAGCGTTCAGGAGTTTCTGGCTGCAGTCTACATGTTCCACTGTTACACAAACGGGAACACAGAGGTACTGGAGGCCTTCCTGGGAGAAGACTACAAGCACAGAGAGTCAAACTCAGATTCTTTTCTCAAGATCATCTCAAAGTATCTTGGAAACAATGATAGTTGTGGCCCATCTCTGGATGTCTTCCTGAAGAAAGCCATGGAGAAATCCCTTGAAAGTAAAAATGGCCACCTGGACCTGTTTGTTCGCTTCCTTCATGGCCTCTCTCTGAAGTCCAACCAGGGGCTCTTAGGAGGCCTGCTGGGTCGGACAGACAACAGTCCAGAAATCATCCAGAGAATCATCAACAACCTGAAGGCGATGAACAGAGATCATGTCTCTCCTGACAGAAGTATCAACATCTTCCACTGTCTGACGGAGATGAACGACCAGTCAGTACATCAGGAGATCCAAGAGTTCCTGAAGTCAGAGAACAGATCAGAGAAGAAACTCTCTGAGATCCACTGCTCAGCTCTGGCCTACATTGTGCAGATGTCAGAGGAGGTTCTGGATGAGTTGGACCTGAAGAAGTACAACACAACAGACGAGGGACGACTGAGACTGATTCCAGCTGTGAGGAACTGCAGAAAAGCTCTGTAAGTCCAAATGTGATTAACTTTATAGATCAGTGTAGATTAGGAGTTTAGTCCTTCAAATATACACACTATAAAATGATTCTTAAAATATAATATTCTTATGTGTGTTATTTGTTAGGATCAAGTCTGACACCAGGGATATACCGTCTTACTCACGGGGGAAAAACACACACAGGTCACAGCTTACACACGATCACACCGGTGAAATACAATAGAAGAGTTTGGTTGTAGAGTGAACTGCAGTCAATGAGTCTGCCCGCTGTGGACGACATGCTGGACTCAGTCTGCAGAGCCCTGAAGCCCCCCCCCCCGCTGCTGCACAGAGCGCTGGTCGCTCGTTTATTCAAAGTTTAATAATATTGAACGTGTCGCGCGTCCAAATTGCACCAAATTTGACAATGTACGTCCTTGGGTCCCCAGCCATACACCCACCAAGTGTGGAGTCGATTGGATGAGCAGTTCTCAAGATATGCGAAGGACACACAGACAGACAGACAGACACACACACAGACAGACAGACAGCTTTATAGTTAGATAAACAAACTATGAAAACGCACACAGACCCTGGATGTATTATAGATGAGCCCTCGGTGCAGCTCTACTTCTTGGTACTCTCATATTGGACTGAGGGCAGACTGCACGCTACAGTGACTCACTATTGCCTCTCGAGGTACAAGTAGGCTAGTACTACAAGAAAATCAGGGCCGGACCTTGCTGGTTGGCAGTAGATATCTCTGCAGCACAATACTTTGATGTATTTGGCATATCGTCAAAACTGTTACTTCTTCACATTCTTTTGATAATGTTAGTTTATTCTATAATGTTTTAAACTAAAATTATGGCCAGATCTTACATGTTGCACCTTTAAAGAAGCTGGACCAAAAAAAGAAAACTAATTTCTGTTGCCTCCACACTGATTTCCACTGTATTTATTCTTTTTTGTAACTGCTCTGTATAT
Source organism: Sebastolobus alascanus (assembly GCA_916701645.2). Classification (NCBI taxonomy): domain Eukaryota; kingdom Metazoa; phylum Chordata; class Actinopteri; order Perciformes; family Sebastidae; genus Sebastolobus; species Sebastolobus alascanus. Next base: position 14,847 of record CAKAOJ020003055.1, on the reverse strand, counting down.
ATTCTGTTTTTATGTCTTTGAAGCACTTTTTAAAGTTCTTATGTATGTAACTTTAGCTGAAACAGCCACTGTGGCCACAAGTGACAATTATGGGGTAATGTTGAATGCTATGCTAACAGTGATTTGGTAGCACAAGTGGAGAACATTCATCAAGTCAGTGGACTGATTTAGTAATGTCAGTTGCACAACAACATCAATCTAAAGTTTTAACATTAGCATTAGCTTGGGTTGTGCCGGTGTAAAATATTTCAAACCGGTTTGATGGTAAGCCAAACATCGGACTGGACTAGCTCATCTCTTTCGTTGGCTTCAAATCCAAAATGTTGCCATATTGCCGCAGTTTTAGTTTTCTTTGAGACCAGCTCTGCCATGTCTCGTCTCGTCACACCAAAAACACATGAACTTTCTAGTAAACAAAGACCTCCCTCCTCTACTAAAGTTTGATCTCCTTCATGTTGCTGGCCTCGGCTCACGGCCTGTCAGACACTAGTGGCTCCGTTAGTCTGTTTATGAACCAACATAATATCATAATATTACGTTAATCACGTTGTCATATTGCTTAATAGTAATGTAATACAGGCTGGATATTGCACTGTGACTCTGTTAACACAGGTTGTTGATGTAGGCTACTTTATTTTTGCCAGAACATGTCATAATGACAAATGTCGGTTCCACCGGTTATCATAAAATCAAACCGGTTTAAGCTTGTACACCGGACCGGACCGGCAAAACAGACCCAACTCTAGCATTAGCCACCGTAAACTACTGGTCATACGAGACAAAGATAGTCGTTGTAAAACCCTTGAGTGTGTTGAATCAAGCAATGGTGCATTTTATTGCTAATGAATTCAAGTTGTGTTCCATAATCTTGTTTTGAAATCTTTCCTTTTATTCTGTTACTCACAGAAGGAAACTCAGGTGTTTCTCTCTCTTGTTGGTGTAGAGAAGAGTAGTAGCAGGAAATACAGCTTCCACCAATAACAGCGGTCTGATGAATATATAACAGCAGAATGGTAGAATTCAGACTTTTTAAGAGATCTTATACACACCAAAGATAAATGTTATGTTTTTAATGCTGATACACTGATAACATCTTACTGATGACATTATGTTGAAAATAATGCAACCTTTTCGGTTCCTTAATTGTGTTTGTGAGTTGAATATGTTTGATGCTCAGAAAAGAGTGTTAATGACAAAACGCCATGCAGTCACCAAAATATCTAGTTATATGAATGTTTAATTATCTACAGGTGTAATATTATTACACAATTTGTTTAATTTCTCTACCGTTTGGCAGCAGTCACTGAATTTTCCCATTTATGGATGTGAACCTGATAGCAGCAGGTAGCTAGCAAAGAGAGGTCAACTTTCTCAACTGTATTATTATTACTTATTCACTGAGTTTTAAAAATGATTTTCTAATCAAGAAGGCATCATGTTAATTTTGTGGAGACAGACCTGGGATTAGATCACACTGACAGATTGGACATTAGGGAAGCCTCAATGTAACTACATTTTCTCTCTCTCCATCTGCAAGATTAAAGAAAAACAAATATTAAAAGTCTGCAGGTTTGAGAGAGAGTGATGAGAATTATTGTTTCATGTCAAACAGTGAGATAAGATTAGCTGAACCACTGATGTGAGGAGCAAATGTTAATCAAAGAAGTATATATCAAACTGTTTAGTCATCAAATGCATGAAGTAAATATAAACTGTCCTCTTTCATAATAACATATTTTGTAATTTTTGTGTCATTACAGACTTTCTGAATGTGAACTCTCAGATACTCACTGTGAAGTTGTGGCCTCAGCTCTGAAGTCCAACCCCTCCCATCTGAGAAAGCTGAACCTGAGTAAAAACCACAACATGCAGGATTCAGGAGTGAAGCTGCTGTCTGCTGGACTGGAGAGTCCAAACTGTAGACTGGATACTCTGAGGTGAGTTCACTGACTGTAGCTTATGTATTTTGTACACACACTCTCTATGCACTGGCTCTGCTCCAGATGGCTCTAGAGAGGGACATTGTTGTTTTTGCATCAGCCACCATAGCTCTCCAACACTCTTGGCACAAAGGAGAGGCTTCAGTTGGTTGCAATCTCCTCACCTCACCGCTAGATACCGCCAGATCCTAAACATTGGACCTTCAACCACAGACCTTATTTCAGGAATCTAACTAAAAACCCATTGACTTCCAGACGAGGGAACAGGAAGTGCTAAAATGCTAACTCATTTCTGGGTTTTAGGACTCATTCCTGTAGCACTCTATTTGAACATGTCTAAAGGTGCAGCACTCTTCAACAAACACGTATTGCACCAACTTAAAGGCACGTAAGTGCTGATTATGAACGACACCCTCAAATTAGAGGTTTCTATGGTTCTAAGTTATTCCCACATTCTTTTTGACAGCAGATCTAACTGTGCTCTGTTTTCATGTCAGCAATGTCTAATTATTTGAGGACACAGACATTTAGATTGCAACAACAACCAAATAAATTTTCTGCATCAAGTCTATCTGAATGCAATACTCATATGTTCATATGTACATTCAAAGAGTTATTGATGTCTGTCATCATTCCTTCTGTCTGTGAAGCAATCCCCGTATAACCTGAGTGTTACGAGATGAGGAGAAAATCCACAGTCTTGTACCTGTAAAGTTGATCTTAAACTAATCGGAGGCTTCAGGGTATTAGGTATTAGGGCAGGGTGACTTGGAGAAAATCAAATATCACAATATTTTTGACCAAATATTGCAACAATATTGTAGGATTGACCTTGTGCTTTCACAAAATATTTACACAATGAGATTTTTGATAAATAGTCATCGGTAATGTGGATGTCATGACAAAGTGTAAATGACAAATAATAGAACAGCTAGAACAGTCTGGTAAGTTCAGAAAATTACATTACTTTACTGTAATGTAGCCTTTAAAACCAGGAAAAGGCAACACTTATGCCATATCATGATATTACGATATCAAAAATCTAAGATAATATCTTGTCTCATATCACGATATCGATATAATATGGATATATTGCCCAGCCTTAGTATGTATCCAGTAAGTATGTTGTGTTTGACAGTTTCCTTGTTGAGTTGCAGTCTTTAACTTTGGTAAACACTAGGGGTGGGAAAAAAAATCGATTCACTTACGTATCGCGATTCTTTTTTTTTACGACTTTGAAATAGATTTTTTAAAGGGGCTATATGTAAGAATCAGAAATTGCTTGTTCACAGCGACACCTGTGGCCGCAATGTCAACGAAAGTCAGCGTCCTGTTGCTCGCGCTCGCGCTCGCGCTCGCGCTCGCGCTTGTGCTCGCGCTACATAGACATGAACGAGCACCGGTCTAAACAGTGAGGCGACACACGTCAGCTAACACACAATATCACTCTATATTTCACCTGCTTGGCAGTAATGTTAGCTGACCAGAGGAGGGTCTCTCCATGGATCAATGCCGATCCTAGTGTTGTCTTTTCCTGTTTTCAACCTGCCGACCGCGGAGGGAATGGGGGGGGGAGACACCGACACCCGGTCGGGATAACGTAACTCGCTGCGGAGCCCCATCACTTCACGAGACACGGGAAAGCTCTGTTGGTCTGGAGGAGCGGCAGCATTTATTTCTGCAAAAACGTCCACTGCACATTCACTAGATATTCTCAGAGCTAAACTAACTATTCTGCAGTATGCGCACGTGCACGTGGAGTTGGAGCGAGCCGAGCGAGTGAGAACGAGCGCTGTGTGCAAGCAGGCAGCAGGAGCAGAGCTACTGCGCGCTCGCGTACCCACACGCGAGCGCGCATGGGATACCGACCCGTTATATTTATGCGCGTGATAAGTTACAAATAGTCCCTTTAATGCCAGAATTGATATATTTGCCCCATTTGAGTCTATGCAGAGGTAGAAGGAAGTTACTGCTTTTATTGTTATAGTCCGAGTGATGTGACATCATATCCGTTCCAACCAAAACATACCAGCAGGCCGCCGCGAGCTGAAACGAGAAGGTAGAAAACGGCGGAGGGTCAGCGTGGGTACGACCTGCACCCTCACATATTAAATCCAGCGTGGTAAACACTACACATCCAGTAAAGTATGGAAACACTTTGGGTTTCACACATTGCAGGAAAAGAAGAGCTAGACATCACGGCTAAAGCTGCATGCTAACTTATGGACAGGAAACGTTATCGTATTGCGGTAACGTGCGGTCAAGACATCCGTCACTCTCATCTCCGTGGTCAAATGGGCCGACGCTACAACTGTAGAGGACCCATATACTGACATTTATGTTAAATGCATTCAAACGGCCCCGATGGCGCTGACCATGGATGATTAAAGAGAACAGAGCTGACGGGAGAGCTAGAGACGGACTTGGAGAAGTTAGAGGAAGTATACACGTGTGACTACGTTGGGTTTTCAAAATAAGGTGTTAACAAAGGGAACTGTATATACAAAATACATATATGGAAATAAGATTGACTGATTATATTCACCAGAAGTATAAAACATTACATGTCCCTTATAAATTAAAAAGAAGATACCACTAATTTGTGAGGGAAATGTCTTTATTGTTTATATTTTTGGGTTGCTGGAAAAAATGTAATAAATATTTCCTGACAATGACTGATATATTTGACTTCAGGACATCTCTGACTACATACATGCTGAAAATCAAACATTTTTACTGGATTACTTTAGATATTTTCCAAAGTAAAAGTACCTAGAAGTGTATGATTCAACTTTTTCCCATGGTCTAGTGTTAAAAGAAAAATCTCCATAAACCGCAAAATCGAATCACAATACTTGTAGAATAGCAATACTTAAAAATCACAATACATATCGAATTGTGATAGTATTGAATCGGGAGATAGTTGAATCGTCCCAGCCCTAGTAAACACACACTTGATTTGTCGGACTCAGACTGCTGAATCTTCATAGTTTAAGTTGAACTTATGAAGTCATTTCTTACAGTAGTTGTGTTATGAAGGAACCACTTCACAGGAGGAATGATTACTGCCACCAATAACTCTTTTAATGTACATATGACATATCGCTGTTGTTTTAAGACACACTTGAACAAATGTGGACCTTTCCTGTAAATGACATAAACCTACTAAGCTCCCAGATACAGTGAGAAGAAGGCCATGTAATAAATGAAGTAATGAAGTCCAAAAAGTCTGATTTGATATTGATCCTCTAATTCCAGACTTGACTGAGATCAGCAGCATGTTATTGATGTGTGTTGACATGAATAGGTGTATGAATGTTGTGGTGACATTTGGATGATGTCTGTAGAAGGCTGACATTATGATAATCCATAATGACACAATGACAAAGTCACTCTACTCATTTTAGAGAAAAAGCTCATTGATTAGGACATAGTAATGTTGAGCTACACATTTAAAACCTGAAAACATCTGATTGGATTATAAAGTGATTTTTATCTTCATCATTTATTCTTTATTCAGATTGACTGACTGCAGTTTGTCAGAGATCAGCTGTGCTTCTCTGGTCTCAGCTCTGAAGTCCAACCCCTCCCATCTGAGAGAGCTGGATCTGGATGACAACAAGCTGCAGGATTCAGGAGTGAAGCTGCAGTTTGGTTTTCTGGAGAGTCCACACTGTAGACTGGAGACTCTGAGGTCACACACCATTTTTTACTTCTGTACTGAGATTTATATGATGTGAAAATTGTGGTGAAACTAAACTGCAGACATAAGGCTGATATTATACTGATCCACACTGAGGGCCCTACAGTATCTTACACCCAGGGCAAAGCTGCGCACAGAACAGTTTCAGACTGACACAGTTGTCATTTTTATGCCCAGTGCCCACGTTGTGTAAGTTTCAAATGTACTTTTGCTGATTTTTTTGTTGCCTGATTTTCTTCCCTTTCTCCCAAAATCCATCCTGATATATTTCACATATTTGGAAACTTTGAGATCTTGAGTCGAATCTTGAATCATTTCTGTGGGTTTTCATTTGTGTTTGGCTGCTCAACATGAGTTTGTATAGATCAGGGGTGTCAAACTCAATCACAGAGAGGGCCAAAATTAAAAACTGGGACTACGTCGAGGGCCAAACAGGGTCAACTTTTTTTAAACAGGATAGACAGGATATTGGATAAAGTGCAAAAAGAAAACATATTTAGGTAGGCTACATTCTTCTTTTATGCACATGTACCATAGCCAGATGTTGGGCATCTTTTCTTGGCTGCCAGTTCATTAATGTTTGGGGTTAGGTTCTGTGCTGTGGAACCCCTCAATATGGAGTGAAGGTGTGCATCAGTGAGACGACTCCTGTGTGGGTTTTTGTTCATCTTCATCACAGAGAAAAGCTGCTCACACAGGTACTGTATGTGCTTCCAAACATGCAGAGCATTTGAGCAGTATGTAGGCGGAGTTGAGGCATCGTTTCGGGGATGAAGCTTGGAAACTGTGCAGCGCCCACAGAGTCATACTTTGCATTGAGTGTGTCATTACACTGGAGGTCTATCAGCCACACTTGGCACAGAGTTCCGTCTGTCAGCCACATTTGGATGTTCACAGGTGCTCTTTCCACGTCAACTGCAAACGGATTGCTGAGCAGTTCAAATTAAAATTTCTGAGCTGCAAACGGATTGCTGAGCAGTTCAAATTAAAATTTCTGAGCTGCAAAGTCGGCAAATCGCAGAAGGAACTCTGTGCCAAGTGCGCCGTTTATCAGCAAAATGCGCAGTCGGGAACACAGCGGTGTAGACATGGTTTGTCAGTGTTTGGCAACACGGAAAGTGACCAAGTTTCCTCGCTGCATCTGAGTCTCCCACAGGCGCAGCTTGGCTTGGAAAGCTCTCACTGCATCATACATATCTGTGATCACACGTCCCCGTCCCTGAAGCTGGAGGTTTAGCGCAGTGAGATGCTTCATTATGTCGCACAAAAAGGCCAGCTCACATCGCCACTTTTCGTCCCGGAGGGTTAGGGTTAGGGTATGCAACTCAAAAAATCCATTCAGCACTTTCCCTCGACTTAGCCATCGCACCTCTGATAGGGCACATCGCCATGTTCAGAATATATCTCCTAAAGAAAAGACTTTTGGTGGTGATTTAAGCCTTTAGCTCTTATAAAGTTAACTCTCTGTGTTACGGTGCTTATTACATGTTCCATTTTGAGAGATTTACCACACAGCGTTACCTGGTGTGTGATGCAGTGATACACTGTCAGCTCACCTGCACATTTCTCCCGCTGCATCTTCTCCCGCATCCTCCTCACTAATCCGTTCTTTTCACCGCACATCGCAGGCGCTCCATCTGTCGTCTGTCCCGTTAGTTTATCCCAGGGCAGTTTCATTTCATTCACATATTTAGATACTTCCTCAAATATGTCTTTTCCCCTGGTCTTGCCATGCATTGATTTAATTCCTAAAAGTTCCTCTGTAACGCATAAACTGGAGTCCACTCAACGGATGAAGAAGACAGCTGTGCAGTGCAGTATCAGTCACGTCAGCTCTTCCTGGGGGCTTGGGTGTGCGTCCTATATACCGACGGGCCAGTTATGATAGACATATGATATTTTCTCGCGGCCGGAAGTGGCCCGTGGGCCTTGAGTTTGACATGTGTGCTGTAGACTGAAGACTCTGGGGTCAGTTCACTGACTCTCTGTTACTATTGTAGATCTTATAGGTTTAATTAACAATAGAACCTAATTTATGTACAAACATAACTTATATCCATAAAGTTGTTAATGCCCTTTTCTTCATATTTTTATGTTTCTTGAACTAAATTTAGTCTGCAGTCACAAAAGACTTGTGTTTCTTTAAAAAAAACTGTAGAAAATGTCCACTGTTAGTTGTTAAAGTAAATTAATGTTTATCATTTTTGGTAAATGGTGACATCTGGATACAGAAGATCCTCTGAACTAATATTTGTTTTACATTAATCAAGTTTACTTCATGAAGTATAAATATTTCTCTGGTTTCTGTTAATTTCAACGTATTCCATAAATAATGTCTGATCATTGATATTGATCATTCAGAACACACACACACACACACACACACACACACACACGCACACACACACACACACACACACACACACACACACACACACACACACACACAAAACAAATGCAGCTGTTTAAAGCATCAATATAGTATTGATCCTCTAATTCCAGACTTGACTGAGATCAGCAGCGTGTTATTGATGTGTGTTGACATGAATAGGTGTATGAATGTTGTGGTGACATCTGGATGATGTCTGTAGAAGGCTAACATTATGATGATCCACAATAACACAATGACAAAGTCACTCTACTCATTTTAGGGAAAAGATCATTGATTAGGACATAGTAATGTTGAGCTACACATTTAAAACCTGAACACATCTGGTTGGATTATAAAGTTATTTTAACCTTCATCATTTATTCTTTATTCAGATTGAGGGACTGCAGGTTGTCAGAGATCAGCTTTGCTTCTCTGGTCTCAGCTCTGAAGTCCAACCCCTCCCATCTGAGAGAGCTGGATCTGAGTAAGAACGAGCTGCAGGATTCAGGAGTGAAGCTGCTGTGTGGTTTTCTGGAGAGTCCACACTGTAGACTGAAGACTCTGAGGTCAGTTCACTGACTCTCTGTTACTATTATAGATCTTGTAGGTTTAATTAACAATTGAACCCTATTTATGTACAAACATAACTTACATCCATAAAGTTATTAATGCCCTTTTTTTCAAATTTTCATGTTTCTTGAACTAAATTTAGTCTGCAGTCACAAAAGACTTGTGTTTCTTAAAGAAACTGTAGAAAATGTCCACTGTTAGTTGTTAAAGTAAATTAATGTTTATCGTTTTTGGTAAATGGTCACATCTGGATACAGAAGATCTTCTGAACTGATATTGGTTTTACATTGATCAGGTTTAGTTAATGAAGTAGAAATATTTCTCTGGTTTCTGTTAATTCAACGTATTACATAAATAATGTCTGATCATTGATATTGATCATTCAGAACACACACACACACACACACACACACACACACACACACACACACACCAAATGCATTTGTTTAAAGGATCAATATAGTATTGATCCTCTAATTCCAGACATGACAGAGATCAGCAGCGTGTTATTGATGTGTGTTGACATGAATAGGTGTATGAATGTTGTGGTGACATTTGGATGATGTCTGTAGAAGGCTGACAATATGATGATCCACAATAACACAATGACAAAGTCACTCTACTCATTTTAGGGAAAAGATCATTGATTAGGACATAGTAATGTTGAGCTACTCATTTAAAACCTGAACACATCTGATTGGATTATAATGTGATTTTTATCTACATCATTTATTCTTTATTCAGATTGTGGAGCTGCAGGTTGTCAGAGATCAGCTGTGATTCTCTGGTCTCAGCTCTGAAGTCCAACCCCTCCCATCTGAGAGACCTGAATCTTAGTATCAACGACCTGCAGGATTCAGGAGTGAAGCTCCTGTGTGGTTTTCTGGAGAGTCCACACTGTAGACTGGATACTCTGAGGTCAGACACCATTCTTTACTTCTGTACTGAGATTAATATGATGTGAAAGTTGTGGTGACACTAAACTGCAGACATAAGGCTGATATTGTACTGATCCACACTGAGGATCTTAATGCTAAAGTACATTTTCTTCTTCAGTGGTTTAGTCCATTGACTGTGGCAGAGCAATGTTGAGCTACACATTTAAAACCTTAATGTATCACAACACCTGACTCTCAGCATGTTTTTTTTTTCAAAGAAATGATGATTAAAAAAATACATAAATATAAAGAATAAATAAATATTCTCTATTTCAGCCAGCAGATGATAATAAATATATTCAGTATTTGTTTTTTATGTACATTTTATGAAGCTATATGATGCTTATACTGACTGAATAGTTTAAACTGAAGATGCTTTGAATTTATAATAATAATAATAATAATATATTCGATTTCTATAGCGCTTTTCCGAAGCTCAAAGACGCTTAACAATAGGGCAAGGGGCGGTGTGAGACAAACATCAGACAAACGACATAGACAGGCACACACACTCGTACACACAATCAGACCAAGGGGTGGGGGGGGGGGCTAGGAGAAGGCAGAGGAGAAGAGATGGGTTTTGAGGCGGGACTGAAATAGGGAGAGGGAGTCAGAGTCTCTAATGAGTTGTGGGAGGGAGTTCCAAAGCCTGGGAGCTGCCCTGGAGAATGCTCTGTCCCCAAAACTGCGGAGTTTGGACTTGGGGGTGGAGAGTAGACCAGCTGAGGTGGATCTGAGGGACCGTGAGGGTTGGTAGGGGGAGAGGAGGTCAGAGAGGTAGGGGGGAGCCAGGTGGTGCAGGGATTTGTAGGTGAGGGTGAGGATTTTGAAGGTGATCTGATGGGAAACAGGGAGCCAGTGGAGGTCTTTGAGGACTGGGGTGATGTGGTGCCAGGATTTGGTGTGAGTCAGGAGTCGGGCGGCGGCGTTCTGGACCAGTTGAAGTTTGTTGATGGAGGTGGTGTTGAGTCCGTACAGAAGGGAGTTGCAATAGTCAAGGCGGGAGGAGATGAAGGCGTGGATGAGCTTCACTATTCCTAAAATATATATTGTAGATGTCTTATCTTATATATCTTTTGTTCACATTTCCCCAAAATCCCTCCTGACATATTTGGCATCTTTGGAAACTTTGAGATTTTGAGTCGAATCTTGAATCAATTTCTGTGGGTTTTTATTTGTGTTTGGCTGCACAACATGAGTTTGTATCGATGGATCCACTGGTGGAGCTGTCAGAGTTTAAGAGGTGAAGTCACTACGTCTTTATTGAAGTAGCAGGAGGAACTAAGGCACAGTAGCAGGAGGAACTAAGGCACATTGCCTTAGTTCCTCCTGTTACGGCCCTTGCCGTATATGGAAATGTATTTGTATTCAGTGTCAGAGTGAGTGTCTCTATTTGGTGAGGATCTTTGTGTTACTGTGTTTTGTGTGAGAGTGAGTGTTCTGTGTGTGTGGATCTTTGATTCTCCTATTTAGGTGCTCGCTCTCTGATTGGCTGGAGGTGTGGGTTCGGTCTGGGCTGTGTCGGCTGCTGATTGGTTCCTCCATCATCTCGGCAGTTTAAAATGCTCTGATGCCCAGCAGTCCAGTGACAGCTAACTGACAGCAGCTCATTCTGTCCTCGGCCTCCAAACCTTAGTGTAACCTTAGTATTTAGCGTGTCTTTAGTAGCCTTGGTGCTATAGTGTTTTTCTGTACGATTGTATCGTATTTTTCATTGTTTACTAATAGCAAATTGTTTGGTAGGGGTGAACTGCCATTTTTCTTTTATTAACCTTTTCTCCTGTTTATCTGCTGTATCCTAGGGAGCAAGATTTAGTAACTGTATTTTTGTTTGTTTGATTATTTTGTTGAAGGTTAGTCAGGGTATTTAAAAGATAGATTTTGTTTGTTGTTTTGGCCTTTGTTCACCTTGAGATATATTGTTTAATTGTATTGCTGATTAAAACTTGAGTTAGTAATAAATCTTGTTACTATACTCAAACATCTAGTCCTGAGCTTGTGGTTTGGGGACCGGGGAGGGAATATCCTTTTTATATTTATGTTGCGCTCCGACCCCCCTAGACAGGGGCGTAACACATGAGTTTGTATCGATGGATCCACTGGTGGAGCTGTCAGAGTTTAAGAGGTGAAGTCACTACGACTTTATTGAAGTAGCAGCACGTTGTCATTAATATTAATGAGAGCTCTGTTTCACTTTTTGTATTTTACAGTTTTTAACCTGCATCCTGTTGGCTTCAGGTGTTTGGAGTTTACATTTTCTAAACTTCTACGTTCTAAACCTTCTTCAGCTCTGAACAGATTATTAAACATTGAATGATTTCAAGCAGGAACGTTGTCTTCTAAACTTATATTATTTATTCTTTATTCAGATTGTGTCTCTGCAGTTTGTCAGAGATCAGCTGTGCTTCTCTGGTCTCAGCTCTGAAGTCCAACCCCTCCCATCTGAGAGAGCTGGATCTGAGTGACAACTACAAGCTGCAGGATTCAGGAGTGAAGCTACTGTGTGGTTTTCTGGAGAGTCCACACTGTAGACTGGAGACTCTGAGGTCAGTTCACTGACTCTCTGGTACTGTTATAGATCTTATAGGTTTAATTAACAATTGAACCTAATTTATGTACAAACATAACTTACATCCATAAAGTTGTTAATGTCCTTTTCTTCATATTTTCATATTTCTTGAACTAAATTTAGTCTGCAGTCACAAAAGACTTGTGTTTCTTAATTAAACTGTAGAAAATGTCCACTGTTAGTTGTTAAAGTAAATTAATGTTTATCATTTTTGGCAAATGGTCACATCTGGATACAGAAGATCCTCTGAACTAATATTGGTTTTAAATTGATCAAGTTTACTTCATGAAGTCAAACATTTTTTGGGGGTTTCTGATCGTTTCAACGTATTCCACAAATAATGTCTGATCATTGATATTGATCCTTCTGAACACAAACATAGATGAACACAGAGGTGTATGAATGTTGTGGTGACATTTGGATGATGTCTGTAGAAGGCTGACATTATGATGATCCACAATAACACAATGGCAAAGTCACTCTACTCATTTTAGGGAAAAGCTCATTGATTAGGACATAGTAATGTTGAGCTACACATTTAAAACCTGAACACATCTGATTGGATTATAAAGTGATTTTTATCTTCATCATTTATTCTTTATTCAGATTGAGGAACTGCAGTTTGTCAGAGATCAGCTGTGCTTCTCTGGCCTCAGCTCTGGAGTCCAACACCTCCCATCTGAGAAAGCTGGATCTGGATGACAACAAGCTGAAGGATTCAGATGTGAAGCTGCTGTCTGATCTTGTGGAGAGTCCAAACTGTAGACTGGAGACTCTGAGGTCAGTAGACAGTCGGAGTCGGTCCATGCTGGTTTCAGCAGTATTGTTGTGATGTGTTTCCTCAGTTAAGCTGTGAGAGGAGAACGGTGCAACAGAGAGAGAGAACAGTCAGCCAATCAGATCAGCCAGAAGCTTGTTGTGATCATGTGTTAGATTTGATGTGAAGAAGATGTTGTTGTGTTCATGTCTCCAGGAAATAAAGCTGGATTACAGCTGACAGCATCACAACATGTATAGAGACAGTGGTCCTCATCCATCACACTGTCGTACCATCAAATCTGATCACAAAGTCTTTGTTCTCTCAATGATCAGTTCTTTGTCACAGCTCTGAGATCAGTCTGACTGAAGCCTCAAATCACTGGCTCTTATTTCATAGAACCATCGTTACATTTAGTAACCATGATGTGGTCTTTATACATACCAGAACCTCTGCTGAAGTCCAGTAATCATTTGTAATTGAAATGTCACTGAGACACTGTTTTTGAACACCTTTGAACCCTAACAGCAGTAAATCCAACATGAAAGTGAGCAGTGAATATCTCTCTGATTTTGCAGTAATGATGCGTTCAGGACTCTCAGCAGTTTATTTCCACTGTGTACTTCAGTGAAATCTAATGACTTGATGCCCAAAGTCTCTCCAGGTCTGTGAGTGCTGAGCTCAGTGTGTTCACTCCAATACGTTAACATGAGAGCTGAAAGGAAGCTGGCTACGCTACACAGACTGAAGTCCCTGCTGCTCTTTATACTGGATGTTTTATTTTTATTTGACCTTTATTTAACCAGATAAGTCAATTGAGAACCAATTCTCATTTACAATGACGACCTGGCCAAGAGACAGCGACAGAAGGCAAGGCCATACAAGATATTAGACCATAGAACATAAGTACGATAAGTGCAATAAATGCAGCAAACTGGAATGAGTGACGACCAAAGGAGGTGCAGACTTTAGGAACGACCATACATAATGAATTTGCTAGAACATAAATTGCGGTTACTGTTGGAGATATTGAGTAGTGAGCGGAGATATGGAGGTTGGTTCTGCCAATGATAGTTTTATAAATGAACTGTGTGCTGCATCACTGACTGACAGCTGATGAAGGGAGTCTCTGTAAACACTGATTCATGACTTCTGTTCTCTTCTTCTCTCATCAGCTGGAAGTCATCTCTGTCAATCTGAGTGATCAGAAAAGTGGATGTGTTGAGAGGATCAGCTGTGTCCTGATGATCCACAGAGGTTCACCACCTGGACCTGGATCTTATTGTGTCTTTTTTTTTTATTCATTCATATATTCTGAACCCAAAATGCCTCTGCAGAATAGTTCAGTTTATGACAACATAACTGTAGATGAACACATTTGAATAGATCTTTCTGCTTTGCTTTGTGTTGCAGCTCCACTCTGTGGAGCGATGGAGTTTTGCTGTTTATCTCCACATATTTCTAAATAACAGTGGAAGTTAATAAAGTTACCCTATTAAAAACAAGCTCTCAGGAAGAGCGCCGGGCCTTGATGCCAATTTCCGTAGTGGCCAAACGGTGGTACTAAAACTTCTGTGTTCGTCACGTGATGCCATTTGGCCAAAAAATACTTTTTCCCACAGACTTACATTGGGAAAGAGATGTCTGTAGGTCAGCGGATAGTTTTGAGGTGAATCAACATCCCAGTATGAACACTCTAATAGCCCTTATTTAAATCATTAGGTCCTAAAAGTTGTAAAATGCACTAATACCTGAATCCAGAGCGAGGGCTGGGAGGCGGAGTTAGCAAGCCGTGGTGACAGCGTGATGGCTGTGACCCTGTGACCGAGCGCACGCTATCGCGCCTGCTCCATGGGCCCAATGGATGCGGAAGATCGCCGGAAAATCCGGGTACTTTTGGTCGAGCCATTTTGGTATCATGTGCCACTGAGCAACTTTCATAGGAATGAACGGCGCCCCGCCTCAACGCTGTATCCAGTTCTCTCATGTAATAATCGGG
>CAKAOJ020003053.1:0-36624 GCA_916701645.2 Sebastolobus alascanus | reverse complement strand
AAACAAATACTGAATATGTTTGTTATTGTCTGATAGCTGAAATAGAGATTATTTATTTATTCTTCATATTTATGTATTTTTTTATAATTTATTTTTAACATGATGAAAGTCAGGTGTTGTGATATATGAAGATTTTAAATGTGTAGCTCAACATTGCTCTGCTACAGTCAATGGACTAAACCACTGAAGAAGAAAATGTCCTTTAGCATTAAGATACTCAGTGTGGATCAGTATAATATCAGCCTTATGTCTGCAGTTTAGTGTCACCACAACTTTCACATCATATTAATCTCAGTACACAAGTAAAACATGGTGTCTGACCCCGGAGTCTCCAGTCTACAGTGTGGACTCTCCAAAAGACCACACAGCAGCTTCACTCCTGAATCCTTCAGGTTGTTTCCTCTCATCTCCAGCTCTCTCAGATGGGGGGGGTTGGACTTCAGAGCTGAGGCCAGAGAATCACAGCTGATCTTTGACAAACTGCAGCTCCTCAAACTGAATAAAGAATAAATGATGAAGATAAAAATCACTTTATAATCCAATCCGATGTGTTCAGGTTTTAAATGTGAAGCTCAACATCACTATGTCCTAATCAATGATCTTTTCCCTAAAATGAGTAGAGTGACTTTGTCATTGTGTTATTGTGGATCATCATAATGTCAGCCTTCTACAGACATCATCCAGATGTCACCACAACATTCATACACCTATTCATGTCAACACACATCAATAACATGCTGCTGATCTCTGTGTTCATCTCTGTGTGTGTGCTGAAGGATCAATATCAATGATCAGAAATTATTTGTGGAACACGTTGAAACAAACAGAAACCAGAGAAATATTTCTACTTCATGAAGTAAACATGATCAATTTAAAACAGATATTAGTTCAGAGGATCTTCTGTATCCAGATGTGAACATTTACCAACAATGATAAACACTCATTTACTTTAACAACTAACAGTGGACATTTTCTACACTTTCTTTAAGAAACACAAGTCTTTAGTGACTGCAGACTGAATTTAGTTCAAGAAACATGAAAATATGAAGAAAAGGACATTAACAACTTTATCGATGTAAGTTATGTTTGTACATAAATGAGGTTCAATTGTTAAGTAAGGGATAATGTACAGCGAGTCGGTCATTGTTGTGAAAGAATCCCCGACAGGGCGATGCTGCTGCGCGGAGGGGTCTCTCATCGCCCTGAAGGGGATTCTTTCACAACAATGACCCGCTAGCTGTACATTATCCCGTTTATTACACGGCTACTTACTGAAGAAATCAATATTTTGACGCAAAAACGGTCCGCCAGAGTCCGACATCAGAGCTGCGCCCATAGCAACGATCTGTTCTACATAGCAGCGGTCTGTTATACAGAAATAACAGACCGCAGAACGCCGTGATTGACCAATCAGAATCGAGTATTCAACGCAGCCGTGTAATAATTAAAGATATAAGATCTCTAATAGTGACAGAGAGCCAGTGAACTGACCTCAGAGTCTCCAGTCTACAGTGTGGACTCTCCAGAAAACCAGACAGCTTCACTCCTGAATCCTTCAGCTTGTTGTTCCTCAGATCCAGCTCTCTCAGATGGGGGGGGTTGGACTTCAGAGCTGAGGCCAGAGAATCACAGCTGATCTCTGACAAACTGCAGTCACTCAATCTGAATAAAGAATAAATGATGTGAGTTAGAAGACAACGTTCTAGCTTGAAATCATTCAATGTTTAATAATGTGTTCAGAGCTGAAGAAGGTTTAGAACGTAGAAGTTTAGAAAATGTAAACTCCAAACACCTGAAGCCAACAGGATGCAAGTTAAAAAGTGTAAAATACAAAAAGTGAAACAGAGCTCTCATTAATATTAATGACAACGTACTGCTACTTCAATAAAGACGTAGTGACTTCACCTCTTAAACTCTGACAGCTCCACCAGTGGATCCATCTATACAAACTCATGTTGAGCAGCCAAACACTAATAAAAACCACAGAAACTGATTCAAGATTCAACTCAACATCTCAAAGTTTATAAAGATGTCAAATATGTCAGGATGGATTTTGGGGAAATGTGAACAAAATATATATAAGATAAGACATCTACAACATATATATTTTAGGAATAGTGGAGTCATAACATCAAAGCATCTTCAGTTTAAACTCTTCAGTCAGTATAAGCATCATATAGCTTCATATTTTTCATGGTCTGGCTGTGCCAGAGGACATTTGGACTTTTTTCCTTTTGTTATAAGTTAAGACTGTTTTATGTTCCTCCTTTTGGTTTATTAGTTCTGTTATTGTGATTATTTTTTGGGGGGATTTGGGTTCTTTTATATTTACTCATTCCAGTGTTTTCCTGTTTTATTTGAAATTCACTCCTCCTGTGTCTTGTCTGGTTTTACTTCCTACCTTTGTTTGTTTTCCCGCCTTTTTTGATTGTCTGCCCCGCCCTAATTTGTTCCACCTGTGTCTAATCAACCCTGTGTATTTAAACCTGCGTGTTCCCCTCTTTATTTGTCAGTTTGTTGTCGCTCCTGCCTAGTCTGCATTGTCTCTTGTGTTCAACCCTGCTATCCCGCCTGTGTTCCTGGTGTTCCTTGTGTTCGGTTAGTACTTTGGTTTAATTTGGTATTTTTTGTCTTTGTACTTTGTTCCCCTACTTGCATTTCTTGTTTTTTTATGCCTGTTGTTGTTTTTTTTGTCTGGAGACTTCAGCTTCATTATTAAAGCTCGCTTTTATTTAAATTTATCTTTCTGCCTGTTCACTCTGCGTTTGGGTCCACTCTTTGAACTCACACCCTGACAATATTGTTTATAGAAAAAACAAATACTGAATATATTATATATTGTCTGATAGCTGAAATAGAGATTATTTATTTATTCTTCATATTTATGTATTTTTTTTTATAATTTATTTTAACATGATGAAAGTCAGGTGTTGTGATATATGAAGGTTTTAAATGTGTAGCTCAACATTGCTCTGCTACAGTCAATGGACTAAACCACTGAAGAAGAAAATGTCCTTAGCATTAAGATACTCAGTGTGGATCAATATAATATCAGCCTTATGTCTGCAGTTTAGTGTCACCACAACTTTCACATCATATTAATCTCAGTACACAAGTAAAACATGGTGTCTGACCTCAGAGTCTCCAGTCTACAGTGTGGACTCTCCAGAAAACCACACAGCAGCTTCACTCCTGAATCCTGCAGGTTGTTGTAGCTCAGATCCAGCTCTCTCAGATGGGGGGGGTTGGACTTCAGAGCTGAGGCCAGAGAATCACAGCTGATCTCTGACAAACTGCAGCTCATCAATCTGAATAAAGAATAAATGATGAAGATAAAAATCACTTTATAATCCAATCAGATGTGTTGAGGTTTTAAATGTGTAGCTCAACATCACTATGTCCTAATCAATGATCTTTTCCCTAAAATGAGTAGAGTGACTTTGTCATTGTGTTATTGTGGATCATCATAATGTCAGCCTTCTACAGACATCATCCAAATGTCACCACAACATTCATACACCTGTTCGTGTCAACACACATCAATAACATGCTGCTGATCTCTGTGTTCATCTATGTGTGTGTGCTGAAGGATCAATATCAATGATCAGACATTATTTGTGGAACACGTTGAAAAAATCAGAAACCAGAGAAATATTTCTATTTCATGAAGTAAACTTGATCAATTTAAAACAGATATTAGTTCAGAGGATCTTCTGTATCCAGATGTGACCATTTACCAACAATGATAAACATTCATTTACTTTAACAACTAACAGTTGACATTTTCTACACTTTCTTTAACAAACAAGTCTTTAGTGACTGCAGACTGAATTTAGTTCAAGAAACATGAAAATGTGAAGAAAAGGACATTAACAACTTTATGGATGTAAGTTATGTTTGTACATAAATCAGGTTCAATTGTTAATTAAAGATATAAGATCTCTAATAGTAACAGAGAGTCAGTGAACTGACCTCAGAGTCTCCAGTCTACAGTGTCGACTCTCCAGAAAACCACACAGCAGCTTCACTCCTGAATCCTGCAGCTTGTTGAAGCTCAGATCCAGCTCTCTCAGATGGGGGGGGTTGGACTTCAGAGCTGAGGCCAGAGAATCACAGCTGATCTCTGACAAACTGCAGCTCCTCAATCTGAATAAAGAATAAATGATGTGAGTTAGAAGACAGCGTTCCTGCTTGAAATCATTCAATGTTTAATAATGTGTTCAGAGCTGAAGAAGGTTTAGAACGTAGAAGTTTATAAAATGTAAACTCCAAACACCTGAAGCCAACAGGATGCAGGTTAAAAACTGTAAAATACAAAGAGTGAAACAGAGCTCTCATTAATATTAATAACAACGTGCTGCTACTTCAATAAAGACGTAGTGACTTCACCTCTTAAACTCTGACAGCTCCACCAGTGGATCCATCTATACAAACTCATGTTGAGCAGCCAAACACTAATAAAAACCACAGAAACTGATTCAAGATTCAACTCAACCTCTCAAAGTTTCTAAAGAAGTCTAATATGTCAGGATGGATTTGGGGAAATGTGAAAAAAGATATTTAAGAAAAGACATCTATAATATATATTTTAGGAATGGTGGAGTCATAAAATCAAAGCATCTTCAGTTTAAACTCTTCAGGCAGTATAAGCATCATATAGCTTCATAAAATGTATAGAAAAAACAAATACTGAATATCTGTTATTGTCTGATAGCTATAATAAAGTTTATTTATTTATTCTTCATATTTATGTATTTTTTTATAATTTATTTTAACATGATGAAAGTCAGGTGTTGTGATATATGAAGGTTTTAAATGTGTAGCTCCTCCAACGTTTTATACTTTCTGAGGTGTGTTTTGGTTGACGGATACGGAACGGATATGACGCCACGTTACTCAGACTACAACAATAAAAGCGGTAACTTCCTTCTACCTCCACTTAGACTCAGAAGAAGCAAATATATGGAAAGTCCCTCTCTAGAGCCATCTGGAGCAGATCCAGTGTGTAGAGAGTGTGTGTACATACTACATAAGCTAGAGTCAGTGAACTGACCTCAGAGTCTCCATTCTACTGTTCGGACTCTCCAGTCCAGAAGACAGCAGCTTCACTTCTGAAACCTGCAGGTTGTTGTCACTTATGTCCAGCTCTCTCAGATGGGAGGGGTTGGACTTCAGAGCTGAGGCCACAACTTCACAGTGAGTATCTGAGATCCAACAGCCAGAAAGTCTGTCATGACACAAAAATTTCAAAATATGTTATTATGAAAGAGAACAGTTTATATTTACTTCTGCATTTGGTGACTAAACTGTTTGATATATACTTCTTTGATTAACATTTACTCTTCACATCAGTGGTTCAGCTAATCTCATCTCACTGTTTGACATGAAACAATAATTCTCATCACTCTCTCTCAAACCTGCAGACTTTGTTTTTCTTTAATCTTGCAGATGAAGAGAGAGAACATGTACTTATATTGAGGCTTCCATAATGTCCAGTCTGTCAGTGTGATCTGATCCCAGGTCTGTCTCCACAAAGTTAGCATGAGGCCTTCTTGATTAGAAAACCATTTTTAAAACTCAGTAAATAAGTAATATTAATACAGTTGATAAAGTTGACCTCTCTTTGCTAGCTACCTGCTGCTGTCAAGTTCACGTCAATAAGATAAGATAAAATATTCCTTTATTAGTCCCACAGTGGGGAAATGTGCAGTGTACAGCAGCAAAGGGGATAGTGCAGAAACAAGAAGCATCAGCTAACACAGTAAAAAAAGCAAAAGAAAAGTGTAACAAAATATGAACAATTTTAAATATAAGGAAATATAAACAATAATAACAAAATTGCACAGGTGGAAATATGATATTGCACAGCGAGAATGAGATTCCACCCGAAAGTATTGCACAGTATGAATTGAAGTTACACCTGAGTAGTATTGATAGACAGGTGTTCAGTATAGTGCAGTTATTGTCAGTTTTTGGTGTGTATGTGGTCTACTGGGAGCAGTGCTGCTTGTGGAGTCTGACAGCTGCAGGAAGGAAGGAGCTGAGATGGAGCTCCTTTACACACTTGTGTGGAGCAGTCTACTCCTGAATCCTGCAGCTTGTTGCAGCTCAGATCCAGCTCTCTCAGATGGGGGGGGTTGGACTTCAGAGCTGAGGCCAGAGAATCACAGCTGATCTCTGACAAACTGCAGCTCATCAATCTGAATAAAGAATAAATGATGAAGATAAAAATCTCTTTATAATCCAATCAGATGTGTTGAGGTTTTAAATGTGTAGCTCAACATTACTATGTCCTAATCAATGATCTTTTCCCTAAATGAGTAGAGTGACTTTGTCATTGTGTTATTGTGGATCATCATAATGTCAGCCTTCTACAGACATCATCCAGATGTCACCACAACATTCATACACCTATTCATGTCAACACACATCAATAACATGCTGCTGATCTCTGTGTTCATCTCTGTGTGTGTGTGCTGAAGGATCAATATCAATGATCAGACATTATTTGTGGAACACGTTGAAACAAACAGAAACCAGAGAAATATTTCTACTTCATGAAGTAAACTTGATCAATTTAAAACAGATATTAGTTCAGAGGATCTTCTGTATCCAGATGTGACCATTTACCAACAATGATAAACATTCATTTACTTTAACAACTAACAGTGGACATTTTCTACACTTTCTTTAAGAAACACAAGTCTTTAGTGACTGCAGACTGAATTTAGTTCAAGAAACATGAAAATATGAAGAAAAGGACATTAACAACTTTATGGATGTAAGTTATGTTTGTACATAAATCAGGTTCAATTGTTAATTAAAGATATAAGATCTCTAATAGTAACAGAGAGTCAGTGAACTGACCTCAGAGTCTCCAGTCTACAGTGTGGACTCTCCAGAAAACCACACAGCAGCTTCCCTCCTGAATCCTGCAGCTTGTTGAGGCTCAGATCCAGCTCTTTCAGATGGGGGGGGTTGGACTTCAGAGCTGAGGCCAGAGAATCACAGCTGATCTCTGACAAACTGCAGCAACTCAATCTGAATAAAGAATAAATGATGTAAGTTATGTTTGTAAATAAATCAGGTTCAATTGTTAATTAAAGGTATAAGATCTCTAACAGTAACAGAGAGTCAGTGAACTGACCTCAGAGTCTCCAGTCTACAGTGTGGACTCTCCAGAAAACCACACAGTAGCTTCCCTCCTGAATCCTGCAGCTTGTTGAGGCTCAGATCCAGCTCTTTCAGATGGGGGGGGTTGGACTTCAGAGCTGAGGCCAGAGAATCACAGCTGATCTCTGACAAACTGCAGCTCCTCAATCTGAATAAAGAATAAATCATGTAAGTTTAGAAGACAACGTTCCTGCTTGAAATCATTCAGTTTTTAATAATGTGTTCAGAGCTGAAGAAGGTTTAGAACGTAGAAGTTTAGAAAATGTAAACTCCAAACACCTGAAGCCAACAGGATGCAGGTTAAAAACTGTAAAATACAAAGAGTGAAACAGAGCTCTCATTAATATTAATGACAACGTGCTGCTACTTCAATAAAGACGTAGTGACTTCACCTCTTAAACTCTGACAGCTCCACCAGTGGATCCATCTATACAAACTCATGTTGAGCAGCCAAACACTAATAAAAACCACAGAAACTGATTCAAGATTCAACTCAACATCTCAAAGTTTATAAAGAGGTCAAATATGTCAGGATGGATTTTGGGGAAATGTGAAAAAAAGATATTTAAGATAATACATCTATAATATATATTTTAGGAATAGTGGAGTCATAAAATCAAAGCATCTTCAGTTTAAACTCTTCAGTCAGTATAAGCATCATATAGCTTCATAACATTTATAGAAAAAATAAATAGTTAATATATTTGTTATTGTCTGATAGCTGAAATAGAGATTATTTATTTATTCTTTATATTTATGTATTTTTATAATTTATTTTGACATGATGAAAGTCAGGTGTTGTGATATATGAAGGTTTTAAATGTGTAGCTCAACATTGCTCTGCTACAGTCAATGGACTAAACCACTGAAGAAGAAAATGTCCTTTAGCATTAAGATACTCAGTGTGGATCAGTATAATATCAGCCTTATGTCTGCAGTTTAGTGTCACCACAACTTTCACATCATATTCATCTCAGTACACAAGTAAAACATGGTGTCTGACCTCAGAGTCTCCAGTCTACAGTGTGGACTCTCCAGAAAACCGCACAGCAGCTTCACTCCTGAATCCTGCAGCTCGTAGTTGTTACTCAGATCCAGCTCTCTCAGATGGGGGGGGTTGGACTTCAGAGCTGAGGCCAGAGAATCACAGCTGATCTTTGACAAACTGCAGCTCATCAATCTGAATAAAGAATAAATGATGAAGATAAAAATCACTTTATAATCCAATCAGATGTGTTCAGGTTTTAAATGTGTAGCTCAACATTACTATGTCCTAATCAATGATCTTTTCCCTAAAATGAGTAGAGTGACTTTGTCATTGTGTTATTGTGGATCATCATAATGTCAGCCTTCTACAGACATCATCCAGATGTCACCACAACATTCATACACCTATTCATGTAAACACACATCAATAACATGCTGCTGATCTCTGTCAAGTCTGGAATTAGAGGATCAATATTAAATCAGACTTGTTGGACTTCACTACTTCATTTATTATATGACCTTCTTCTCACTGTATCTGGTAGCTCAGCAGGTTTATGTCATTTACAGGAAAGGTCCACATTTGTTCAAGTGTGTCTGTAAACAACAGCCACATGTCACATGTACATTAAAAGAGTTATTGGTGGCAGTAACCATTCCTCCTGTGAAGTGGTCCCTTCATAACATAACTACACTGTAATCTGGAGGTTGCAGTGGCTCAGTTTTAAAGCTAGAGTGAAGATACTGGTATCATAACAAACTATAAAACCTGATGAATCCATCTGTACCAACCATTTAATGCTAGCTGGTCATGAAGAAAGTTAAATAACGTGTAGCCGAAGGCTGGTGCCCATCCCTGACAAACAGGCCTTTGTTGCCTGTTCCTTCAACATGCTAGGATGCGGAAAAACAGCAGTCCTAAAGTCAAGGACCATTTGTTTAGGAATCTGTGACCACTGGATGCCCTGTTGTCACGTTGAGCCGTGGGGCTTGATCAATCATATGGAAATTGCCGGTTTTGACACTCGAGTGGTCACGAGATGATCCTCCAGGAAGTGTTAACTTTTAACGACGAGTCTGAAAAGCCCCTTTTACAACTCAAACAAGCAAGACCATTGACTTCCTTTTGGTCGTTAAAGAACCATTTGTTCAAATTAACACACACACCAACATACAGCCATCCTCAAACTCTGGATGACCCCTGAACTATGAAATCATGATGGAGCAACATTGTCATCCAGCGGTGATCTGAGTAATCTGTGCTTCGAATGTAATCACTTAATAACTGTGTTTAAAAGTTATCCTGTTTTAGAATTAGTATTAATTTCTTTGTAGTATAATCATTAATGGTGTTGCAATACGTTTTAATGTTTTTATCAGTGATGATCAAATAGATGTAACATCTTAAGTTTAAAGTTATGAAGAATGAGTAATAACTTGAACTTAGAATTCAATTTTGACAATCATGATACTAGTGTTTGATTACAACATTAGTGGTTTTATAGTTTTGATATGTGTCTGTCTCGCGCAAAAGAAAGGAAAAATTAGTAAAGAGGGAATTCTGATTTTGCGCGTGTAAAGGTTTATTCAATAATGAATCGATCTGAGAGAGAGAGGGTCTCGACCCCTCCCTCCCAGAGAGGGTTAAAGAAGAGAGGACGCAGAGTCAGAAGGGCTGTTGTCAGAAGAAGTTGGGAAGTTGTCCGCAGGGAGATGACTCCAGCAGGAGCTCTCCAGAACTTCTCCGTTTGATACACACATTTCATTTGTGTGTTTATTTTCTTCCTCATGTTCATTTTTCTGAGTCAATTGACTTCTAAAGGACAGCATTTTTAAAGATCTTTTGTTTATCTCGCGTGATTTAAACGATAAGTGCTAGTCCAGCATTTCGAGTTTTTCCGTGAAATAGATAAATTCTAAAGCTTCAGAAGATAATCCGACTTCAGCTTTTTGATCTCTTTCAACGAGTAATCAGCCAACGGACTTCAACTCCCACATTCAATGTTCTGACGAGAAAATTGAATGTTCTCCACGCTTTGCTGTTTGGTATCCCGGGCCAGCGGAACCGATCTCATCAAACCCATCCAAAGGGCTTGTCTATCCAGACAACTTGTGAGGAAACTGCCTCTGGACCCACAGAACCAACTGCAGCGATAAGTGAATGTTCCGTGGCTTTATGATCAAAAGTTGTTTGTCAGAAATATCTTCTAAATTTCCTAATCTTCCAAATTATTAACTGCAACTTTTATAGCTTAGAGAGAGAATAATCAGACTTCCCTAACTACTAAAGTTCCAACCAGAATTGCGTCATTGAATTTTCATTTCATTCATTCATTAATTAATTACCAATGTTAATTAGTCATTTGTATTTCATCACTTCATTTATTCAATTATCACGATTTATAGTAAATAAATGTTTCACTTTATCACTACGTCCTGTCTGTGTGTGTATTTCAAAGCAGAGCTTTAGATCAATGAATTCAGAACTTATACTTCAGACTTGAGACTGATTAATGATCAATACTTATATTAAAATAGTTTCCTCTTTTCCTATAAAAAGTGGTGGTGCCCCGAATTAAGTATTTCTTTATTTTACGAGTGCAAATCTTTAATTACATGTGGAGTGGTTAAACGCTACATATAAATGGTGCCCCGTGTGAGGCGGAAATTATATTAAAGGTTTCTGCTACTGAGATAATACACAGATAATTTCGGCTAATATTGTGAAACAGTAAATCTCCCCGTTAGAATAAATAGGTTTTATTAAAATTCACCTAACTTTAGAAACTCAATTCTTATCTTGCTGTCAACTTGATGATCTTTAAATGCTGCTTCTTGACTCTGCTTGTTACTTTGTGTGTGTGTGAACGTTAAAACTTCTGATCGATTGCTACATTTGCTTGTGAATCTATGATTTAAGCTCAGCGTTTAAATTGTAAAATTGTAAATTGAATTTACAGCGGCTACGCCCGCCTAGTCACGGCGCTGTTGAAGTGTCCCAGCGCATATAGACTGCATTGACAGAAAGATAAAGTGTTACTAATTAGTCTGACACTATTGGTAAAAATTGCATGCATAAGCGTATCTCTACGCTCATTGAGAAGGCCTTGACAGAATTGCCGACGGCTCCCGCGATTTCCGGGAGATCGATCTGATTTCTGTCCCTGAGCTACGGTGGAATAACCAGCGAAGTTACCGGTTTATTTCCACGCCTCAGAAGATCCACGTTCAGCCGGTTAAGACTAGCTACCTTACAGCTGAACACTTCCCGTGTGGGGAAAGGGATAAAAACTCTGCTTGTTTAACTGTCGCGAACAGTAGAAGTGCCCGTGTGGCTTGATCCAGAGAGATTGAGTGCTTTGATGTACTTTGGCAAGTCCCGAAGAGGACTTTTGTTGTAAAAGAAAATTCTTGCTTCAACTGTGGAGAGTTTTAGGCCGCCGTGCCTGTTCAAGAATACGGCTTCGCCGAAAGCCTATTGTTAAGAGGAAATCCCTCTTCCGTAGTCACATGCTGACTAGTCTCGCGTGAGCAGTGAAGCTCTCAGTGGGCGTTGCTTGGAGACGTCATCCAGAGCTCCTCCCTTGTCTGCAAGGGCGAGTTGTCCTTCGTCTCCCGCTAGTGGACGATTTGCTTAACTGACTTTGATAATTGGAATTTGTTCCTTGTCTCCCGCTAGTGGACGATTTGCTTAACTGACTTTGATAAATTGGAATTTGTTCCTTGTCTCCCTCTGGTGGACGATTTGGTTAACTGAGCTGGAGGATTCAAATATTCAAACATTTCCCCTTTGCACCTAAATACTGAATGTCAGATGCTTCTGAACTCATGGTACTAACTGTGCAACTGTAAAACTTATCACAGAGAATTTAAACGAAATAACAATAATTACCATCTCTCCCTACTACTGATAGTATTGAGTTAAATTCATTTTAATTCATTTTCATTCCTTCTGCATGGTCCCTCTTTGGAATGCCAACACCATTTGCCTTTAAGATTTGATTAGTGGTCTATGTTTTATTTTTGCATATACTCACACTCTAATTTTAATTTGTTCTAAGCCTGTTCTATTTTGAAATCCCATTTTAACAACAAACTCCAGACTTAATTATAGTTACGATTTTGTTCCTTTCTCTCAACTTACTTCAAATGTTGCATGATTTAACCATATTCAGATAAATGCCCATAGACTGGCTATAAGCAGTGCTAATTGTGATTGCTAATTGCAACCTCTGTTTGATTCCTGTTCAGTGTGATTGCTCACTAACAATCGCATGTGTTCTAAAGAATAATAATCAATCATTTAATAAGTGAATGACCACCACACTTAAATAACCATTTGAGTTTGCTTCCTCACAGATCTTATTAACTGATAAATTATAACGAATTAAAAACAATAGGACACACATAGGTTTTTAAGATTTATTCTCAGGATAACTTACGAGTTGTAAACAACCCGTAATTAACTGCATGCAAGATTAACACACTTGTTTGTGGTATGACAAACAATCTACTTAATTAACCATTTCAATTAACTTTTAAAAAATTTTTTTTTCTCTTCAATATTTTCATTTTAAATTTTCTGTGACTTAATTTGAAACAGTTGATCAAACTCGTTAACCAAACCACCTGCCAAAATGTCCAAACCTGGTCAAGCCGACAGAGACACTCAATCTGAAAGCTCAGACGGTGGCGATATTCTTGACAATTTAGAAATTGCGCTTGTGGACTTGACTGAAGATTTATTGCCTGGGTATGTGGCAAACACTCAAGGTAAAAGCTCCTCAGAAATAACGCAGATAATGTCAGATCTCATCCATGAAGCCCAAGCTAAGCCACTAAAAGACAAGGCCCTAGCTAAGATGCTAGGCAGCCTGACCGCTGTGGTGGCAGCGCAGCTTAAACACACCCAAAGATTACTTGACCTTGCAGCAGATAAGTTGAAAACGCGCGCGCAAAAGATCACACAGCTACAAGAAGGAAACAAATCCCTTCAGAGTCAACTCGAAACTTCAAAACAAACTTTGGCACAAGCGGAAACACGCATTAATGAGCTGACAACGCAACTTAATACCCCAGATCCAGAAAAGGCAGAGCTGGAAAAAGGAAGAAGATTTAAAACAGCTGCTCAAAACGCGAGAGCAACAACTTATCGCCATGCAAGATCAATTTGATGAGGTAAGGAAAGACAACGATAAATCCAAGGATTTACTTCATAGGGCATTGGAAGGAGTAGATGATCTAAAATCCCGCAACAGAGTCTATGAACAAAACCAGGATGCTGATCAAAGGCAGATACGGCAGATGCAACGCCAACTAAGGGATGCCAAGGAGGAACTGGCTGATGCCCGCCATCGACAGGAAGTGAAAGAGGAAGAATTAGCATCTGCTAAAAGAGATCTCCAACATTCTGTGGAGATAAATCGAACCAGACCATCACTTTTCGATGATGCTTTCCTTGAAGAAAGGAGAGACATAACCCATGACAGAGAAGCTCAAGGAGACTTGGCTGATCAATCTCGTTCACCGTACATTGCTGACCTCTTTGGAACCAACAGAACCCCAGCAACCCCGGCCAGGCCGGCTTCTCCTTCACGACCTTATTTACCTTCGGGTCCCCCGACTTCACCGGGCCCCTCAGACCGAGATTTAGATAAGATCGCTCGCAACTTACCACGCTTTGAACCCAAACCTGGTGTCTCTCAGGACACCAGAGCGTACTTGAGAGATATCGACTTCTACTTGCGGAAGTTTCAAAATGTCACTGTCGATGATAAGATATACCTGATCAAAGGTACCTCCAGTCGCGACGTTAGCAGGTTCATCGAACGCCAGCCAGATTCAGTCAGAGCTGACTATAACCTGCTCTGTCAGGCATTGGAAAAAGAATTCTCTGACAGCTTATCACTGACTGGCTTAACAGCTGCTATAACGGTCAGACAAGGCCGCCAAGAAATGCCGCAACAGTATTATCACCGCCTCTTTAAGGCTTACTTTGGATCACGAAATGAACCTGGGATGGAGGAAGACACAAACTTCAAGTCACTCTTTGTCCAGAACCTCCATCCCACCACGAGCGGTCAATTAGGTGTACTGGCAAACCCACTCACTTCAACCATCCAACATCTGCGTGATCTAGCTTCTCTGGGATTTGCAAAGCAAAAGCAAGTCCTAATTAAGCCAGCAGAGTCCAACACCATCTTGAGTCTCAACACTAAACCCTTGTCAATGGAGCTTGAAGGAGCCTCCGGCGGTGAACCACATGGTTCGTCCGAGCGTCCTCCACACACCTACCGACGTGTTGAGGAAAAGAAACCGTCTGTGCCCCAGCGAACAGATCAGAACCACGGGTACGCACAACAACCCTGGCCCAACAGACGGCAGGGCCGCGTTAGGTTTGATCAGGATCGCCAGAACAGGTCCCCACCGAGCCAGTGGGAAAATCATAGAGCTTATGACGACCAAGGTAAGGGTCGTTATAAATCACCAGGTGGCTACCCGCAGAACTGGCAAACACATAGACCGCCCCGTCATGACTCCCATGAGGAAAATGCAAGGAGAGATGGTAGCAAACCAGCTTTCCAACGGAGGAAGAACGACCTCAACGGTAAGTCTAACAAACCTAGTCTTACCAGAGAAGACCTGGAACCCCTCAAGCGTCTGCTCAATGACATCTGCAAAGAAAACGGCAAGAAAGCTGATCTTTTCTCTGTAAAGTCAACAGCGCCTAAGACCACTCCCCAAAACAACCCCTCCAACCTACCTGAGGAGGTGGTTGGAGAGCCACTTCTGGTTTCCCGCGAACCAGAGCCCGTTCCCCTACAGAACGGACGTCACGAGCCACAACAGGGGGGTGAAAAGTCAGTTCCCCCCAGCGCAGTCTTGCTGGTGCAACTAGACCCTAAGGACAAGTCCCCTGGCGGCGACGACGTCATTCAGGGGGAACCACCTTTCCAACAATTCTTGTGTGACCTCAAAGAAAAAGGAGTTGCTCGGAAATTCTATCTGTCTACAACTCTTGAAAACATGCTTGTTCACGAAGCGCTCCTTGACACGGCTGCAGACATCACTCTGATGTCATCAGAGCTTTTCAACAGGTTGCAAACAATCGCGCGCCGGACAAACAAAGACTTGAGACTCCAGAAATGTTCCCTGGATGTTCAACCGTACGCCCCTTTAGGCACCACATTGACGGCAGTGTCGCTGGTGCATCTTACAATTGGGCCAATGCGTCTTGTCCACCCGGTGTACGTGTCTCCTCTTAATGCAATCCCATTTCTCATCGGCAAAGACCTGCTTAACCGATTTGAACCACTGATCGACTTCAAACGCTCAAAGATCTGGGCACAGGTTCCCCAACCTCTACCTATCTCTTTTTCCCCAAGCGCTGGAGCTCAATGCTACCTCTTGGGTACCGCAGAGACCGTAAACCCGGTTCAGAGTGTTCCACTTGACCAACCAGAAGCAACTGCAGTTGGTGAAATCACTGAATCATACGTCGTAAAGTCACAGGGCGCCGTCAAGGCCCCACTTTGGAAATTCAACCAGGAATCTCTGCCAGACCCCACCTCTTTGCCCTGCCCACCCACCCCTACGGTCTGTGCAGTCACTCAGTCTCAGTCGACGGCCGAACCACCGGCGGACCCTGTCACTCCAGATGCCATCTCTGTGACGCCTGAATTCTCTGGCTCTAACCGGGTCTCACTTCCGACTTTGAACCCGGCTTTCCAAGCCATGGACCTCTATCTCTTTGATCCCTTGGCACATGACATTTTCCATGCTGAATTTGAGTCTATGCTGGACTTGCAACGCCTGTTCAAATTGCGCTCTTCCCTGCAGGTGAATACGGGCCTTTTGGTCCATGTTTCCGATGCACGCACTTCTCCTGCGCTCGTGGTGCCTTGAAACCACAGGGGGGTGATGCTGATGCACGCCCATGATTCACCCGGTGCAGGCCACACAAGTGTTAAAGCAACACTCGCAATGAAACAAGTCGCTTGTTGGCCACAAAAGCAGGAAGACATGGCGGACTACATCAAAGACTGTTTAGTCCGTTGTCAAAGCCAACCATCAAACCACATAAAATTCACAGAAGTCCGCGTCCAAGACGTCCGCGTCAAAGACAGATCATAGACTTCAGAAAATTTAGAGCACCCTGAGGTGCCAGGTACTAGGGTTATAACACAAGAGGAAAATCATAAACTCTAGTACAAGTTGTGCAGCGAAAGCTGTATTGGATGAAAGTCATTTCAAAGTCAGGTGCCTTGTCTCCAGTCAAGTCCACTGTGTATAAAACTCACCACCATTTTAAACTTGCTCGGCAATAATCACTCACTCAAACCACTTGGGTACAAGTGAGGGTTATCCAATAAATTACAAACACCGATTTGCTTACAAGTGGGGGTTATCCAATAAATTACAAATACCAAAAGTTCACCATCACTCGATCGGAAGTGAGTGGTACCCAGATGAGAGAAAAACAGTGCATTGGAGGCTTGCTAGCTGCAGCCTCCATCGTCGGTTCTCTTTTCAGTTTAGGTCTATGTTTTCAGTTTAGGTCTATCTTTTCAGTTGGATCTATCTTCTGTCAATGCAAGCGTCTCCTAGGTGAACTACAGGCTGAAATACCCATAATACAAGAACAGATGGGAAAACAGCCAAACCAGTTATAAACCCTACAGGGCACGGTCTTAGTACGTAATACCAACGGTGAAACATTACTCAAAACACCCACACACACACAACTAGTAATCAGGCCAATGTACGACATGATTCGTGACATCGGATCCTCAGTCGACAGCCTAGCCATGGGTAAGATTTTCCCATATCTTGTCTCAGGAACATTAGTTCAGGACCTCTTCCACCGCTGACAATATATTCCACGCCCCGCAATTTTAGAACTGGTGTCTAATTAAAAGGTAGACCTCATGAGTTAGTTTGATAATAAGTAGGTTAGAAGTTTAATCAACTGAATAGTATGTAGAACCTTTTGTTTAAGCCATATGTGTATTTAGAAATTAGATACATAATATTTTTTTTCTAACCCACTAACCTAAATGCTCCTCAACAAGGATCATCCCCTTTTTGACTTAAAATTCGCCAAGATAGTTATTAACCCTAATAGAGGACGACTAACCATTTAACAGTTATCTATTAATTTTTGTTTAAGACAACAACTCTGATCATAAAGTTATTCTGCCACCTGCCATCCCTGTCTATCACCATCATCGTTTCGACAACGAGGTTCCCTTCACAGCACCATCATCGTTTCGACAACGAGGTTCCCTTCACAGCACCATCATCGTTTCGACAACGAGGTTCCCTTCACAGCACCATCCTCGTTTCAGCGTAACGAGACTCCCTGGACAGCGAGTATCGTTCCGAGTGGGGGATATGTAGCCGAAGGCTGGTGCCCATCCCTGACAAACAGGCCTTTGTTGCCTGTTCCTTCAACATGCTAGGATGCGGAAAAACAGCAGTCCTAAAGTCAAGGACCATTTGTTTAGGAATCTGTGACCACTGGATGCCCTGTTGTCACGTTGAGCCGTGGGGCTTGATCAATCATATGGAAATTGCCGGTTTTGACACTCGAGTGGTCACGAGATGATCCTCCAGGAAGTGTTAACTTTTAACGACGAGTCTGAAAAGCCCCTTTTACAACTCAAACAAGCAAGACCATTGACTTCCTTTTGGTCGTTAAAGAACCATTTGTTCAAATTAACACACACACCAACATACAGCCATCCTCAAACTCTGGATGACCCCTGAACTATGAAATCATGATGGAGCAACATTGTCATCCAGCGGTGATCTGAGTAATCTGTGCTTCGAATGTAATCACTTAATAACTGTGTTTAAAAGTTATCCTGTTTTAGAATTAGTATTAATTTCTTTGTAGTATAATCATTAATGGTGTTGCAATACGTTTTAATGTTTTTATCAGTGATGATCAAATAGATGTAACATCTTAAGTTTAAAGTTATGAAGAATGAGTAATAACTTGAACTTAGAATTCAATTTTGACAATCATGATACTAGTGTTTGATTACAACATTAGTGGTTTTATAGTTTTGATATGTGTCTGTCTCGCGCAAAAGAAAGGAAAAATTAGTAAAGAGGGAATTCTGATTTTGCGCGTGTAAAGGTTTATTCAATAATGAATCGATCTGAGAGAGAGAGGGTCTCGACCCCTCCCTCCCAGAGAGGGTTAAAGAAGAGAGGACGCAGAGTCAGAAGGGCTGTTGTCAGAAGAAGTTGGGAAGTTGTCCGCAGGGAGATGACTCCAGCAGGAGCTCTCCAGAACTTCTCCGTTTGATACACACATTTCATTTGTGTGTTTATTTTCTTCCTCATGTTCATTTTTCTGAGTCAATTGACTTCTAAAGGACAGCATTTTTAAAGATCTTTTGTTTATCTCGCGTGATTTAAACGATAAGTGCTAGTCCAGCATTTCGAGTTTTTCCGTGAAATAGATAAATTCTAAAGCTTCAGAAGATAATCCGACTTCAGCTTTTTGATCTCTTTCAACGAGTAATCAGCCAACGGACTTCAACTCCCACATTCAATGTTCTGACGAGAAAATTGAATGTTCTCCACGCTTTGCTGTTTGGTATCCCGGGCCAGCGGAACCGATCTCATCAAACCCATCCAAAGGGCTTGTCTATCCAGACAACTTGTGAGGAAACTGCCTCTGGACCCACAGAACCAACTGCAGCGATAAGTGAATGTTCCGTGGCTTTATGATCAAAAGTTGTTTGTCAGAAATATCTTCTAAATTTCCTAATCTTCCAAATTATTAACTGCAACTTTTATAGCTTAGAGAGAGAATAATCAGACTTCCCTAACTACTAAAGTTCCAACCAGAATTGCGTCATTGAATTTTCATTTCATTCATTCATTAATTAATTACCAATGTTAATTAGTCATTTGTATTTCATCACTTCATTTATTCAATTATCACGATTTATAGTAAATAAATGTTTCACTTTATCACTACGTCCTGTCTGTGTGTGTATTTCAAAGCAGAGCTTTAGATCAATGAATTCAGAACTTATACTTCAGACTTGAGACTGATTAATGATCAATACTTATATTAAAATAGTTTCCTCTTTTCCTATAAAAAGTGGTGGTGCCCCGAATTAAGTATTTCTTTATTTTACGAGTGCAAATCTTTAATTACATGTGGAGTGGTTAAACGCTACATATAAATGGTGCCCCGTGTGAGGCGGAAATTATATTAAAGGTTTCTGCTACTGAGATAATACACAGATAATTTCGGCTAATATTGTGAAACAGTAAATCTCCCCGTTAGAATAAATAGGTTTTATTAAAATTCACCTAACTTTAGAAACTCAATTCTTATCTTGCTGTCAACTTGATGATCTTTAAATGCTGCTTCTTGACTCTGCTTGTTACTTTGTGTGTGTGTGAACGTTAAAACTTCTGATCGATTGCTACATTTGCTTGTGAATCTATGATTTAAGCTCAGCGTTTAAATTGTAAAATTGTAAATTGAATTTACAGCGGCTACGCCCGCCTAGTCACGGCGCTGTTGAAGTGTCCCAGCGCATATAGACTGCATTGACAGAAAGATAAAGTGTTACTAATTAGTCTGACACTATTGGTAAAAATTGCATGCATAAGCGTATCTCTACGCTCATTGAGAAGGCCTTGACAGAATTGCCGACGGCTCCCGCGATTTCCGGGAGATCGATCTGATTTCTGTCCCTGAGCTACGGTGGAATAACCAGCGAAGTTACCGGTTTATTTCCACGCCTCAGAAGATCCACGTTCAGCCGGTTAAGACTAGCTACCTTACAGCTGAACACTTCCCGTGTGGGGAAAGGGATAAAAACTCTGCTTGTTTAACTGTCGCGAACAGTAGAAGTGCCCGTGTGGCTTGATCCAGAGAGATTGAGTGCTTTGATGTACTTTGGCAAGTCCCGAAGAGGACTTTTGTTGTAAAAGAAAATTCTTGCTTCAACTGTGGAGAGTTTTAGGCCGCCGTGCCTGTTCAAGAATACGGCTTCGCCGAAAGCCTATTGTTAAGAGGAAATCCCTCTTCCGTAGTCACATGCTGACTAGTCTCGCGTGAGCAGTGAAGCTCTCAGTGGGCGTTGCTTGGAGACGTCATCCAGAGCTCCTCCCTTGTCTGCAAGGGCGAGTTGTCCTTCGTCTCCCGCTAGTGGACGATTTGCTTAACTGACTTTGATAATTGGAATTTGTTCCTTGTCTCCCGCTAGTGGACGATTTGCTTAACTGACTTTGATAAATTGGAATTTGTTCCTTGTCTCCCTCTGGTGGACGATTTGGTTAACTGAGCTGGAGGATTCAAATATTCAAACATTTCCCCTTTGCACCTAAATACTGAATGTCAGATGCTTCTGAACTCATGGTACTAACTGTGCAACTGTAAAACTTATCACAGAGAATTTAAACGAAATAACAATAATTACCATCTCTCCCTACTACTGATAGTATTGAGTTAAATTCATTTTAATTCATTTTCATTCCTTCTGCATGGTCCCTCTTTGGAATGCCAACACCATTTGCCTTTAAGATTTGATTAGTGGTCTATGTTTTATTTTTGCATATACTCACACTCTAATTTTAATTTGTTCTAAGCCTGTTCTATTTTGAAATCCCATTTTAACAACAAACTCCAGACTTAATTATAGTTACGATTTTGTTCCTTTCTCTCAACTTACTTCAAATGTTGCATGATTTAACCATATTCAGATAAATGCCCATAGACTGGCTATAAGCAGTGCTAATTGTGATTGCTAATTGCAACCTCTGTTTGATTCCTGTTCAGTGTGATTGCTCACTAACAATCGCATGTGTTCTAAAGAATAATAATCAATCATTTAATAAGTGAATGACCACCACACTTAAATAACCATTTGAGTTTGCTTCCTCACAGATCTTATTAACTGATAAATTATAACGAATTAAAAACAATAGGACACACATAGGTTTTTAAGATTTATTCTCAGGATAACTTACGAGTTGTAAACAACCCGTAATTAACTGCATGCAAGATTAACACACTTGTTTGTGGTATGACAAACAATCTACTTAATTAACCATTTCAATTAACTTTTAAAAATTTTTTTTTTCTCTTCAATATTTTCATTTTAAATTTTCTGTGACTTAATTTGAAACAGTTGATCAAACTCGTTAACCAAACCACCTGCCAAAATGTCCAAACCTGGTCAAGCCGACAGAGACACTCAATCTGAAAGCTCAGACGGTGGCGATATTCTTGACAATTTAGAAATTGCGCTTGTGGACTTGACTGAAGATTTATTGCCTGGGTATGTGGCAAACACTCAAGGTAAAAGCTCCTCAGAAATAACGCAGATAATGTCAGATCTCATCCATGAAGCCCAAGCTAAGCCACTAAAAGACAAGGCCCTAGCTAAGATGCTAGGCAGCCTGACCGCTGTGGTGGCAGCGCAGCTTAAACACACCCAAAGATTACTTGACCTTGCAGCAGATAAGTTGAAAACGCGCGCGCAAAAGATCACACAGCTACAAGAAGGAAACAAATCCCTTCAGAGTCAACTCGAAACTTCAAAACAAACTTTGGCACAAGCGGAAACACGCATTAATGAGCTGACAACGCAACTTAATACCCCAGATCCAGAAAAGGCAGAGCTGGAAAAAGGAAGAAGATTTAAAACAGCTGCTCAAAACGCGAGAGCAACAACTTATCGCCATGCAAGATCAATTTGATGAGGTAAGGAAAGACAACGATAAATCCAAGGATTTACTTCATAGGGCATTGGAAGGAGTAGATGATCTAAAATCCCGCAACAGAGTCTATGAACAAAACCAGGATGCTGATCAAAGGCAGATACGGCAGATGCAACGCCAACTAAGGGATGCCAAGGAGGAACTGGCTGATGCCCGCCATCGACAGGAAGTGAAAGAGGAAGAATTAGCATCTGCTAAAAGAGATCTCCAACATTCTGTGGAGATAAATCGAACCAGACCATCACTTTTCGATGATGCTTTCCTTGAAGAAAGGAGAGACATAACCCATGACAGAGAAGCTCAAGGAGACTTGGCTGATCAATCTCGTTCACCGTACATTGCTGACCTCTTTGGAACCAACAGAACCCCAGCAACCCCGGCCAGGCCGGCTTCTCCTTCACGACCTTATTTACCTTCGGGTCCCCCGACTTCACCGGGCCCCTCAGACCGAGATTTAGATAAGATCGCTCGCAACTTACCACGCTTTGAACCCAAACCTGGTGTCTCTCAGGACACCAGAGCGTACTTGAGAGATATCGACTTCTACTTGCGGAAGTTTCAAAATGTCACTGTCGATGATAAGATATACCTGATCAAAGGTACCTCCAGTCGCGACGTTAGCAGGTTCATCGAACGCCAGCCAGATTCAGTCAGAGCTGACTATAACCTGCTCTGTCAGGCATTGGAAAAAGAATTCTCTGACAGCTTATCACTGACTGGCTTAACAGCTGCTATAACGGTCAGACAAGGCCGCCAAGAAATGCCGCAACAGTATTATCACCGCCTCTTTAAGGCTTACTTTGGATCACGAAATGAACCTGGGATGGAGGAAGACACAAACTTCAAGTCACTCTTTGTCCAGAACCTCCATCCCACCACGAGCGGTCAATTAGGTGTACTGGCAAACCCACTCACTTCAACCATCCAACATCTGCGTGATCTAGCTTCTCTGGGATTTGCAAAGCAAAAGCAAGTCCTAATTAAGCCAGCAGAGTCCAACACCATCTTGAGTCTCAACACTAAACCCTTGTCAATGGAGCTTGAAGGAGCCTCCGGCGGTGAACCACATGGTTCGTCCGAGCGTCCTCCACACACCTACCGACGTGTTGAGGAAAAGAAACCGTCTGTGCCCCAGCGAACAGATCAGAACCACGGGTACGCACAACAACCCTGGCCCAACAGACGGCAGGGCCGCGTTAGGTTTGATCAGGATCGCCAGAACAGGTCCCCACCGAGCCAGTGGGAAAATCATAGAGCTTATGACGACCAAGGTAAGGGTCGTTATAAATCACCAGGTGGCTACCCGCAGAACTGGCAAACACATAGACCGCCCCGTCATGACTCCCATGAGGAAAATGCAAGGAGAGATGGTAGCAAACCAGCTTTCCAACGGAGGAAGAACGACCTCAACGGTAAGTCTAACAAACCTAGTCTTACCAGAGAAGACCTGGAACCCCTCAAGCGTCTGCTCAATGACATCTGCAAAGAAAACGGCAAGAAAGCTGATCTTTTCTCTGTAAAGTCAACAGCGCCTAAGACCACTCCCCAAAACAACCCCTCCAACCTACCTGAGGAGGTGGTTGGAGAGCCACTTCTGGTTTCCCGCGAACCAGAGCCCGTTCCCCTACAGAACGGACGTCACGAGCCACAACAGGGGGGTGAAAAGTCAGTTCCCCCCAGCGCAGTCTTGCTGGTGCAACTAGACCCTAAGGACAAGTCCCCTGGCGGCGACGACGTCATTCAGGGGGAACCACCTTTCCAACAATTCTTGTGTGACCTCAAAGAAAAAGGAGTTGCTCGGAAATTCTATCTGTCTACAACTCTTGAAAACATGCTTGTTCACGAAGCGCTCCTTGACACGGCTGCAGACATCACTCTGATGTCATCAGAGCTTTTCAACAGGTTGCAAACAATCGCGCGCCGGACAAACAAAGACTTGAGACTCCAGAAATGTTCCCTGGATGTTCAACCGTACGCCCCTTTAGGCACCACATTGACGGCAGTGTCGCTGGTGCATCTTACAATTGGGCCAATGCGTCTTGTCCACCCGGTGTACGTGTCTCCTCTTAATGCAATCCCATTTCTCATCGGCAAAGACCTGCTTAACCGATTTGAACCACTGATCGACTTCAAACGCTCAAAGATCTGGGCACAGGTTCCCCAACCTCTACCTATCTCTTTTTCCCCAAGCGCTGGAGCTCAATGCTACCTCTTGGGTACCGCAGAGACCGTAAACCCGGTTCAGAGTGTTCCACTTGACCAACCAGAAGCAACTGCAGTTGGTGAAATCACTGAATCATACGTCGTAAAGTCACAGGGCGCCGTCAAGGCCCCACTTTGGAAATTCAACCAGGAATCTCTGCCAGACCCCACCTCTTTGCCCTGCCCTCCCACCCCTACGGTCTGTGCAGTCACTCAGTCTCAGTCGACGGCCGAACCACCGGCGGACCCTGTCACTCCAGATGCCATCTCTGTGACGCCTGAATTATCTTGCTCTAACCGGGTCTCACTTCCGACTTTGAACCCGGCTTTCCAAGCCATGGACCTCTATCTCTTTGATCCCTTGGCACATGACATTTTCCATGCTGAATTTGAGTCTATGCTGGACTTGCAACGCCTGTTCAAATTGCGCTCTTCCCTGCAGGTGAATACGGGCCTTTTGGTCCATGTTTCCGATGCACGCACTTCTCCTGCGCTCGTGGTGCCTCGAAACCACAGGGGGGTGATGCTGATGCACGCCCATGATTCACCCGGTGCAGGCCACACAAGTGTTAAAGCAACACTCGCAATGAAACAAGTCGCTTGTTGGCCACAAAAGCAGGAAGACATGGCGGACTACATCAAAGACTGTTTAGTCCGTTGTCAAAGCCAACCATCAAACCACATAAAATTCACAGAAGTCCGCGTCCAAGACGTCCGCGTCAAAGACAGATCATAGACTTCAGAAAATTTAGAGCACCCTGAGGTGCCAGGTACTAGGGTTATAACACAAGAGGAAAATCATAAACTCTAGTACAAGTTGTGCAGCGAAAGCTGTATTGGATGAAAGTCATTTCAAAGTCAGGTGCCTTGTCTCCAGTCAAGTCCACTGTGTATAAAACTCACCACCATTTTAAACTTGCTCGGCAATAATCACTCACTCAAACCACTTGGGTACAAGTGAGGGTTATCCAATAAATTACAAACACCGATTTGCTTACAAGTGGGGGTTATCCAATAAATTACAAATACCAAAAGTTCACCATCACTCGATCGGAAGTGAGTGGTACCCAGATGAGAGAAAAACAGTGCATTGGAGGCTTGCTAGCTGCAGCCTCCATCGTCGGTTCTCTTTTCAGTTTAGGTCTATGTTTTCAGTTTAGGTCTATCTTTTCAGTTGGATCTATCTTCTGTCAATGCAAGCGTCTCCTAGGTGAACTACAGGCTGAAATACCCATAATACAAGAACAGATGGGAAAACAGCCAAACCAGTTATAAACCCTACAGGGCACGGTCTTAGTACGTAATACCAACGGTGAAACATTACTCAAAACACCCACACACACACAACTAGTAATCAGGCCAATGTACGACATGATTCGTGACATCGGATCCTCAGTCGACAGCCTAGCCATGGGTAAGATTTTCCCATATCTTGTCTCAGGAACATTAGTTCAGGACCTCTTCCACCGCTGACAATATATTCCACGCCCCGCAATTTTAGAACTGGTGTCTAATTAAAAGGTAGACCTCATGAGTTAGTTTGATAATAAGTAGGTTAGAAGTTTAATCAACTGAATAGTATGTAGAACCTTTTGTTTAAGCCATATGTGTATTTAGAAATTAGATACATAATATTTTTTTTCTAACCCACTAACCTAAATGCTCCTCAACAAGGATCATCCCCTTTTTGACTTAAAATTCGCCAAGATAGTTATTAACCCTAATAGAGGACGACTAACCATTTAACAGTTATCTATTAATTTTTGTTTAAGACAACAACTCTGATCATAAAGTTATTCTGCCACCTGCCATCCCTGTCTATCACCATCATCGTTTCGACAACGAGGTTCCCTTCACAGCACCATCATCGTTTCGACAACGAGGTTCCCTTCACAGCACCATCATCGTTTCGACAACGAGGTTCCCTTCACAGCACCATCCTCGTTTCAGCGTAACGAGACTCCCTGGACAGCGAGTATCGTTCCGAGTGGGGGATATGTAGCCGAAGGCTGGTGCCCATCCCTGACAAACAGGCCTTTGTTGCCTGTTCCTTCAACATGCTAGGATGCAGAAAAACAGCAGTCCTAAAGTCAAGGACCATTTGTTTAGGAATCTGTGACCACTGGATGCCCTGTTGTCACGTTGAGCCGTGGGGCTTGATCAATCATATGGAAATTGCCGGTTTTGACACTCGAGTGGTCACGAGATGATCCTCCAGGAAGTGTTAACTTTTAACGACGAGTCTGAAAAGCCCCTTTTACAACTCAAACAAGCAAGACCATTGACTTCCTTTTGGTCGTTAAAGAACCATTTGTTCAAATTAACACACACCAACATACAGCCATCCTCAAACTCTGGATGACCCCTGAACTATGAAATCATGATGGAGCAACATTGTCATCCAGCGGTGATCTGAGTAATCTGTGCTTCGAATGTAATCACTTAATAACTGTGTTTAAAAGTTATCCTGTTTTAGAATTAGTATTAATTTCTTTGTAGTATAATCATTAATGGTGTTGCAATACGTTTTAATGTTTTTATCAGTGATGATCAAATAGATGTAACATCTTAAGTTTAAAGTTATGAAGAATGAGTAATAACTTGAACTTAGAATTCAATTTTGACAATCATGATACTAGTGTTTGATTACAACATTAGTGGTTTTATAGTTTTGATATGTGTCTGTCTCGCGCAAAAGAAAGGAAAAATTAGTAAAGAGGGAATTCTGATTTTGCGCGTGTAAAGGTTTATTCAATAATGAATCGATCTGAGAGAGAGAGGGTCTCGACCCCTCCCTCCCAGAGAGGGTTAAAGAAGAGAGGACGCAGAGTCAGAAGGGCTGTTGTCAGAAGAAGTTGGGAAGTTGTCCGCAGGGAGATGACTCCAGCAGGAGCTCTCCAGAACTTCTCCGTTTGATACACACATTTCATTTGTGTGTTTATTTTCTTCCTCATGTTCATTTTTCTGAGTCAATTGACTTCTAAAGGACAGCATTTTTAAAGATCTTTTGTTTATCTCGCGTGATTTAAACGATAAGTGCTAGTCCAGCATTTCGAGTTTTTCCGTGAAATAGATAAATTCTAAAGCTTCAGAAGATAATCCGACTTCAGCTTTTTGATCTCTTTCAACGAGTAATCAGCCAACGGACTTCAACTCCCACATTCAATGTTCTGACGAGAAAATTGAATGTTCTCCACGCTTTGCTGTTTGGTATCCCGGGCCAGCGGAACCGATCTCATCAAACCCATCCAAAGGGCTTGTCTATCCAGACAACTTGTGAGGAAACTGCCTCTGGACCCACAGAACCAACTGCAGCGATAAGTGAATGTTCCGTGGCTTTATGATCAAAAGTTGTTTGTCAGAAATATCTTCTAAATTTCCTAATCTTCCAAATTATTAACTGCAACTTTTATAGCTTAGAGAGAGAATAATCAGACTTCCCTAACTACTAAAGTTCCAACCAGAATTGCGTCATTGAATTTTCATTTCATTCATTCATTAATTAATTACCAATGTTAATTAGTCATTTGTATTTCATCACTTCATTTATTCAATTATCACGATTTATAGTAAATAAATGTTTCACTTTATCACTACGTCCTGTCTGTGTGTGTATTTCAAAGCAGAGCTTTAGATCAATGAATTCAGAACTTATACTTCAGACTTGAGACTGATTAATGATCAATACTTATATTAAAATAGTTTCCTCTTTTCCTATAAAAAGTGGTGGTGCCCCGAATTAAGTATTTCTTTATTTTACGAGTGCAAATCTTTAATTACATGTGGAGTGGTTAAACGCTACAAACGCTCCAAACTTACGCTAAATTTTGGCGAGGAAAGACTGTCATGTCCATTTCCAAAGGGGTCCCTTGACCTCTGACCTCCAGATCAGTGAATGTAAATGGGTTCTATGGGTACCCATGAGTCTCCCCTTTACAGACATGCCCACTTTATGATAATCACATGCAGTTTGGGGCAAGTCATAGTGAAGTCAGCACACTGACACACTGACAGCTGTTGTTGCCTGTTGGGCTGCAGTTTGACATGTTATGATCTGAGCATATTGTTTTATGCTAAATGCAGAACCTGTGAGGGTTTCTGGACAATATCTGTCATTGTTTTGTGTTGTTAACTGATTTACAATAATAAATACATACATACATTTGCATAAAGCAGCATATTTGTCCACTCCCATGTTGATAAGAGGATTAAATACTTGACTAATCTCCCTTTAAGGTACATTTAGAACAGATAAAAAAATGTGTGATTAATTTGCGATTAATGGTGATTAAATAATGAAGTTTATTATATCAGGATAACCCCTTGAGATGCATCATCTCGTTTTCAAGGGGGTCCTAAAATGTTTTAAATCGATTGACAGCCCTAGTAATATCGTGATATGGTATAACTGTTGTCTTTTCCTGGTTTTAAAGGTTACATTACAGTACAGTGATGTAATATTCTGAACTTACCAGACTGTTCTAGCTGTTCTATTATTTGTCATTTACACTTAGTCATGAGATCCACATTACTGATGATTATTTATCAGAAATCTCATTGTGTAAATATTGGTCAGACAATCCTACAATATCGTCCCAATATCGATATTGATTTATTTGGTCAAAATTATTGTGATATTTGATTTTGTCCAAGTCACCCAGCTCTAATACATCTAACTCAGACTGCTGAAGCCTCCGATTAGTTTAAGATCAACTTTACAGGTCATTTTACACAGAACAAGACTGTGGATTTAGTCCTCATCTCGTAACACTCAGGTTATACGGGGATTGCTTCACAGACAGAAGGAATGATGACAGACATCAATAACTCGTGGCTCAGAGGGTAGAGCAGGTCATCCACCAATCAGAAGGTCGGTACTTCGCTCCCCGGCTGCTCTGGGTCACATGTCGATGTGTCCGATGAGTATTTATTTTAAGAATAATTTATAGTGTGTATATTTGAAGAACTAAACTACTAGTCTAATCTGATCTATAAAGTTAATCACATCTGGACTTACTTAGCTTTTCTGCAGTTCCTCACAGCTGGAATCAGTCTCTGTCGTCCCTCTCGTGTTGTCTTGTACTTCTTCAGGTCCAACTCATCCAGAACCTCCTCTGACATCTGCAGCATGTAGGCCAGAGCTGAGCAGTGGATCTCAGAGAGTTCCTTCTCTGATCTGTTCTCTGACTTCAGGAACTCTTGGATCTCCTGATGTACCGAGTGGTCGTTCATCTCCGTCAGACAGTGGAAGATGTTGATGCTTCTGTCAGGAGAGGTATCATATCTGTTCATCTCCTTCAGGTTGTTGATGGCTCTCTGGATGCTTCCTGAACTGCTCTTTGTCTGACCCAGCAGACCTCCTAAGAGCCTCTGGTTGGACTCCAGAGAGAGGCCATGAAGGAAGCGAACAAACAGGTCCAGGTGGCCATTTTTACTCCTCAAGGATTTCTCCATGGCTCTCTTCAGGAAGACATCCAGGGTTGAATGAACATATCCTTCTCCCAGGAAGTCCTTCAGTATGTCTGTGTTCCTGTTTGTGTAACAGTGAAACATGTAGACTGCAGCCAGAAACTCCTGAATGCTCAGATG
This sequence comes from Sebastolobus alascanus, assembly GCA_916701645.2. NCBI lineage: Eukaryota > Metazoa > Chordata > Actinopteri > Perciformes > Sebastidae > Sebastolobus > Sebastolobus alascanus. Next base: position 6,918 of record CAKAOJ020003053.1, on the reverse strand, counting down.
AACAAAGCAGTAGACTGTTTTCTGGAAGATCACACTCTCTCTTTTGAAGATCTCTGTACAAACTCCTGAGTACACCGAGGCCTCTGTGACATCAAGACCACAGCGCTCCAGGTCTTCTTGGTAGAACATGATGTTTCCTTTCTCCAGCTGTTCAAACGCCAGCCTCCCCAGCTTCAGAAGAACTTTCCTGTCAGCCTCCGTCAGCTCCCGTGGACTCGTCTCATGTCCCTCACCATACTTCTGCTTCTTCTTCTTTGTCTGAACCAACAGGAAGTGTGAGTACAGGTCAGTCAGGGTCTTGGGCAGCTCTCCTTTCTGGTCTGTAGTCAACATGTGGTCCAGAACTGTAGCAGTGATCCAGCAGAAGACTGGGATTAGACACATGATGTGGAGGCTCCTGGATGTCTTGATGTGTGAGATGATTCTGCTGGACAGCTCTTCATCACTGACTCTCCTCCTGAAGTACTCCTCCTTCTGGGCGTCAGTGAAGCCTCGTACTTCTGTTACCCTGTCAACACATGCAGGAGGGATCTGATTGGCTGCTGCAGGTCGGGAAGTTATCCAGACGAGAGCTGATGGAAGCAGATTCCCCTTGATGAGGTTTGCTAACAGCACGTTGACTGATGACTTCTGGGTGACATCAGACACAACCTCATTGTTGTTGAAATCCAGTGAAAGTCTGCTTTCATCCAGGCCGTCAAAGATGAACAGAACTTTACAGACAGCGAGCTTCTCTGCTGTGACCTTCTGTAATGTTGGATGGAAAACATGGAGCAGCTTGAGAAGACTGTACTGCTCATCTCTGATCAAGTTCAGCTCCCTGAACGAAAGCAGAACCACCAGACTGACATCTTGGTTTTCCAAGCCCTCTGCCCAGTCCAGAGTGAACTTCTGCACTGAGAAGGTTTTTCCAACGCCAGCGACGCCGTTCGTCAGAACGACTCTGATGTGTCCCTGTTGCTCAGGTAAGGCTTTAAAGATGTCGTGGCACTTGATTGGAGCGTCATGGAGGGTCTTCTTCTTGGAAGCTGTCTCAAGCTGCCAAACCTCATGTTGGGTATTAACCTCTTCAGTCTGTCCCTCTGTGATGTAGAGCTCAGTGTAGATCCTGTTGAGGAGGATCCTTCCTGTTTCATCACTTCCTTCAGTCACACATTCACATCTCCTCCTCAGACTGATCTTATGTTCATCTACAACCTCCTGCAGAACCCTATCTGCTGAAAGAGAGAGACAAAGTTTGAGACAAAACACAGAAACGTATTACTTTCAATGTCAATATGAAAATAATCAATATAACAACATATGTAAGAGATAATGTACAGCTAGCAGGTCATTTTTTTGAAAGAATCCCCTTCAGGGAGATGCTGTCTCTCATCGCCCTGAAGGGGATTCTTTCACAACAATGACCCGCTAGCTGTACATTATCCTGCTTATTACACGGCTACTTACTGAAGAAATCAATAATTTGACACAAAAACGGTCCTCCAGAGTCTGACATCTGAACTGCGCCCATAGCAACGGTCTGTTCTACATAGCAACGGTCTGTTATACATAAATTACAGACCGCAGAACGAATCGAGTATTAGAAGTAAAGTAGTAAAGGTTATAAAGTCATCATCCCCTCTTGAAGTCAAAACTAACGTCAACGTGATTTTTACATTTATTGTTAATAGTTTTTATTTGTAAAGAGGAGCATCAGAAATGCTCCTTTTTCTCTCAGCCTCTGACTGTGTTGGTGTACATGTTTGATTGACAGCAGAGGAGGCGGAGCCTCAGCTGCTCACTGTGGCTGTTCCTACTTCCCTGTAATATTTAAAACTCATCAAATAATTCAGAATATGATCATGTCTTGTTGTGTAGACCTGTACTTACTGAATAGCACCTCTAATAAAGAATCGTGAATCTCGTTGACAAATACACTGCACTTCCTATAGCTGCTTCAAAATAAAAGCCCCCCCCCCCCCCTGGAGGAGGACTATTATGTGAAGCAGAAGGAAATTTTGAGTTTTCAACAGTAAATAAATGAACCTCTGATGTGACTACAGCTCAGGGGTCTCATTTATAACCGTTGCGTACGCACAAAACGGGGCCTGAAATGTGCGTACGCCACTTCCCAAGCAACAGTTGTGATCTATAAAAACAAACTTGACGGGAGAATGTGCGCACCTGTACGGAAACTTTGACCCATGCGTGCGCACATTATGGAGGCACCGAGGTAGGGGAAACTGGCCACGCAGATGGTGAGGCGGTGAATTGAAACCAGATTGTAGAAATTAAACATTTAACGTCACTTCATATCACACGTTACTTATAGATCCACTTTATCATAGATATTTAAACCAGAAGTGTCCTAGTGAGCCATACTTAACCCATAAGCACCTTACAAATGTTAAATATATCAGCCAACTCAAATCTCAAAGCAAATTCCGCTCAATATCTCATCAGCGCTGTCTCACATCACGTCCCCCCCCCCATCTCCGGAGCGCAGAGGAGCGGGCCGAACTACCGACACTCAGCTGTGGAGCAACATAGCTGTTGAAATCATGATCATCGGAGATATCAAAGTATGATAGTAATTTTTATAAAGTTGTTGTGTGTAAAATCGCTGCAGTGAACATGATATGACTTATTCATTTATTTATGGTTTATTAGTGTTGGGACATGACCATCCAAGATGGTGGCAAAGACATGAACTGCACTTCCCAGGATTCCTTTGGGTCACTCATTGAGTAGCTCCACCCATGGACTCAGTAACCATTTCCATTGGCTACTGTAACATGATGACTCATTCACAAGTACATGTTAATTTTACGCGGGATAAATAGGAAGGTCTCCTTCTTTTCTTGCTCTTTGCTCTTCAGTCTCTTTGCTCTTTGGTCCCTGGCCTGTCAACACCCCTGCCCCGCAGGAGGTCAGCTTCTCACCTAAGCTCTCCAGCCAGAGACTACATGAAGAAGCAGCTCTTATCTGATCTATGTCTTGTTAGCAGACAGACATAGAAACACAAGGAACTTCTAAAGGCAGAAGACGCGAGTGCCTGCCTTTTGATCAACTAACTTCAACCAAGGAAATTAGCACCAAGCCACCAAGCTGCAGAAACAGGACTGGACCAGTTTCCTTCCAGCTGCACAACTGGCTCTCACACAACAAGGACAACCACAACTTCAACCCTGGAACCACAACCTTCTCCAGTCGGCTTTCTCCAATCCCTCCTTGGAATTACAACCCCTTTCTTCCATGTAGTGGTAACGTACTGGGCTTTACCTTAGCATTAGTAATTGCACACGGCTGAGCAAGACTGTTCAACTTAACTTCTGTAAATGTTCATGTATTGATTTGGTTTGATGTAATTCATTAAGTTTTACTGTTGTGATAGTGTTGTAGTCAGGATATTTGGTTAGCTGGCTTCGCCACATCTGATGTGTTTAGTTTATGCTCCACACAGACATAGGGTCTTGCATGCAAACTAACCATCTTTTCTAACTATCTTTATCATCTGACACACATTAACATCACTTACATAAACTGTGAATTGGTTTTAAACACAAACATACACCATCAGATAACCCCAGCCCCCACATCACACCTCTTTGTTCTCCCTGAGCCCATGTGCTCCAAAGGACAAAGAGGTCATGTGGTGACACCCTGGCGGCCATCTTTGATCCGGCCATCTTTGTAGTTTTACAGTGCTCGCCATTTTGTTTTGTAGGCCATGCAGACATCAAAGACAAGTAGCCATCTTGTCTTTGTCTCCCTCTCTCTCTCTCTCTCCCTCTCTCTCTCTCACACACACACACACACACATGCTCAAACACTGTGTTTGGTTTGTTTTGTTTAGTTATTTAGTTAGATTAATATTGTGTTTTAACCTTTATTATCTTATAAATAAATATTTGTGGATCATACATGCTGGTCTGTTTAATGTTGTACAAGAGTGAATAATGCCAACCGCTGCTGTGTCAAGAACTCCAAAATACTTCAACCTTTACTATCTATTGATATAGTGATTTTTGGTTATAGTTATTAATTTAATTATTAATCAGAGTTCTAAATTGATAGTTTAGTATATTTAATGAGACTTAGCTATGAGACTACATTAATTTGCTATGGTTTTCTCTTTGTTTCAAAGAGTGGTGCCCCGAGGATGATTTAATACACATTAAATCATATTATTCATTATAATTAATAATTATTTTGATAATTATTATTTACTTTTGATAGCCATTTTAATGTCTTTTGAGCTTATACCAATGTAATTTGGTGCCCTGTTATTATTAATATATATTGATAATTAAGTAATATTAATTTTATTAATATTGATAATTTTCTTTAATATTGTCTAATAACTAGACCAGCTCCTACCTGCGTTCCCCAACATTATGGTGCCCCGTGTGAGGCCTAGTATTGTTGGCAAATTATTCATAATTGTGCAGTATTAATTTTCAGCATAATTTTTGGACAAAACCAAAAATTTCATATTCCACTTCTAAACAAACCAAAAGTGTTGACATTCTACACCACTAGTCTTCCACAGGAGTAGACGTCCAGCTGTACTTTTAAACAAGTACATTGTGGCTAGAATTATAATTTGAGAGATTTTGTTATTAACACTTTCAGCCCTCATAGTGTTATTTTGTTTAAGAACTTGTTTTTGCTGCTATTTCAAGTTAACCTACACTGTAGAACTTGAAATAATTTTGGTTCAGCATTTGAATACCACGTATTCAATTCAATCTAGTCAAGTTGTCATAATTTGCTGTTAATCTAAGTGTTCCTTTAATGACACAGCGTGCCACCGGCCCTGTGTAACATAGAGAGCTTGTACCTGGCTGTCACTGCCATGCATTTCAGCCTGACTGAGTAAGATTGAGCCTGATAAGAGCCACAGCGTGCTACCAGCCCTGTGATATAAGTTTGCACCTAGCTGTTACTTTCACACGTTCCAGCTTGAGTCACCTTTAAGAGACATCATCACAACTGTTACTGCCTTGCATCTCAGTTAGTGCATGTTGTGTATAAGCAAACTTGTTTTGTAAACCTGTGTTTACTTTACTGGCCCCTTTTGTTTTATGACCACTAGAGTCACTAGTTGGTGCTGTAGCTGCCCCTCCTCCACAGGAAGCTACCCCCAATAAAGTAAGCCAGTACATTGTTTGTTAGGCTAGTGTACCTACTGCTACACTACAGGGTGTCTGCCAAAGCAACACCATAGCCACAACATTATTTTTCTTGGTACTGGACACCTTGTTTAGTTTTACCCTCCATTCCAGGCATAACAATGGAGAACCCCTGTGTAGAGCTTTTCATTTCCTCCGTAGCACAGAGCCTAAACCCTGGCTGCCCTGAACTCATCAGCAGGTTGAGTTTCAGTGAGTGCAGGAAAGAAATGGAATCGCTACTCACAGACAGGTGTGATGCGCAGACCGCATCCAAAGATTCATTGTTTAAATGCTTGCTTCTGATTTTTCACAGGCAAACCAGTCTTGCCATTCAGAGCAAAGCAGCCCTGGAGAAGGAGGTAGATTCCCTAAGGACGCAAAATGCTTGTCTCCTCCATGAAGTTCAGACAGCAAACAAAAAGATGATGCGTTACTTGGAAGACCTGCATTCAGCAGAGTCAGATCTTTGCTCGCACAAAGAGCAATTGTTAGGGCTTAGATTAGAACATCTCACCCCACCGCAGTCTGTCAGCCATTGTGATTCTGGTTACTCCGATTCACACTCCTCACTTGATGAGAGGTTAACCCCCTCTCCGCTCAGAAGTGAAAGATTTCCAACTGACTCAAAGTCCTTGGGAATGAAGTCAGCTCCACTGAGAGACAGTGCTAACAGCTACCTGACTTCCCATTTTTCTGATACTGACAGTGAAGATACATGTAGTTTATCTTCAAGAAGATATTCTGCTCCATGTTCTTCTCAGCTACTGAGAAATGAAATTTTCACCTGTGCTCCTTCCTCCAAAGGTTCAGCCTGTTCAGCCTCCTTTCCACTCTGTCACAAGAGTGATGACAGCTGTTCAGCCTCTGCTTCTCAGCCAGAGAGAACTTTAGCATGTGATGCACAAGTGCATTGTAATGCTAATTTAGTCTCGCCTTCACCAGAAAGGACCCCACAGAGTCCCCGCTACGAAGTGCTTGAACTCATAGCTAAAGACATTGAATGTTTTGATCCAGACAACTGTGATCATCACATTGATGACTACTTTAGAGAATTAGATCATAATCTAATTGATTTAACACACACCACCCAAAGGGAGAAAGTTAAACTTGTGTGGAAAACCAGCTCTAAAGCTGTGCACAAGTTTATACAGTCACAGCCTCCCAGTGTCAGAAATGACTACAGTGAGCTCCGTCATGCACTGATAGAAGAATTCTCCTCTATTGCTGACGTGACCTCAGCGATGTTTGCAGCCCTCCAAATTAAACATTCACATAGTGAGAATCCTAGGGATTACTACAGACGTTTAAGGCATGCATACTTCCAAGTTAAGAATGCACCAGGCTTGGAAGAAAACCCCATCTTCAAGTCCTTGTTTTTGCAGAACCTGCACCCATGTGTTCGCACCCATGTGGTACTCAGGACGCGTCAGGGTAACCCCTCTCTGCTTGAGATAAGGAAGATGACACAGATAGCTTGGGAAACTCTGGTCATTCCCAAAAGGGGGGGGCAAACCAACTGAGCCCACCAGCTCAAACACTTACGTGTCAAGCAGATCTGCCACCTCAAAAGACCACCTTCACAACAGGTCGAAGGGGGGTCACAAAAGGCTGCATAAGGACACTGAGCGTAACCGCCATGTCCACCAGTTGCGTAGAGATAGGCATTCACACAACAGAAGTGTTAGAAAGCCATACTCTGAAATTCTGTCCCAGAATTGGCGTGACCGGTCTGATGATGACCACAGCCATAAATCTGAAA
>CAKAOJ020003043.1:0-10048 GCA_916701645.2 Sebastolobus alascanus | reverse complement strand
CTATATATGTAGATAGATATGTAAACTAATTACACAACTTAGGCGACATAAAACACATGTTCACAAATGTAACTGTAAAAAGGGGTCAATTTGAGTATGGTTCACAAACAATGTTAAAAGGTGTAATACACTTCATCTTTCGCTTTCCACACTACAGGCAATTCATCGTCCAAACATACTGACCGAGTCAGTTAATTTGGAAAGTTATAGGACGCTCGAGCAGCTGCACTAGTCTTTGTTTCCCAAAATTTTTATAGCAGAGGTGCTGAGCGCAAAGTTAGCGGGACCCATAGAGTCACAACGGATACATTTATGGGAAATACGTCAGGTTGAATATAAACCAGAATTTACTTTTAAGATTTTTAAAAGTTTGTGGCTGGTTCTCCTCCTTGTGATTGGAAGACTCTTCCAGATGTTCTGACAGATCAGCCACATAACGGAGTCCCACTGGGAAGTCTCTGGCGTTCCAAGTATGTAGTCGTAGCCACAATAACATACATGCTGTTTAGAACATGAATTTACTGTTGTTAAAACTTCAATGTGGAGAGAAGCTGAAAATATAAAAACACAGCTATCAGGGCATGGGGAGGAGGCAGGAGGAAACAGCTGGCTAGGCTCTGAAAAACATTCAACACGATGCAGTGTGAATGCGTTGGTGGTATTTAAGGCTACCACTGCGAGAAAAAGTTTTCCCACATTGGTCACACCGGTACGGTTTCTCTCCAGTATGAATGCGTTGGTGAGTTTTAAAAGAACTACTTGTAGAAAAACTTTTCCCACATTGGTCACACCAGTACGGTCTCTCTCCAGAGTGAATGAGTTGGTGAGCTTTAAGGTGACTTCCCTGAGAAAAAGTTTTATCACATTGGTCACACCAGTATGGTTTCTCTCCAGTGTGAATGAGTTGGTGTTTTTAAGGTGACTACCAATATAAAAAGTTTTACCACATTGGTCACACGAGTACGGTTTCTCTCCAGTGTGAATGCGCTGATGTAGTTTTAGGGAACCTGATGCAGTGAACGCTGCTCCACATTCATCACAGCTGTACGGTTTCTCTCCAGTGTGAATGCGCTGATGTAGTTTTAGGGAACCTGATGCAGTGAACGCTGCTCCACATTCATCACAGTTGTAGGGTCTCTCTCCAGTGTGACTGCGCTGATGTAGTTTTAGGGAACCTGATGCAGTGAACGCTGCTCCACATTCATCACAGCTGTACGGTTTCTCTCCAGTGTGAATGCATTGGTGAACTCTGAAGTTACTCCCCGAAGCAAAAGTTTTCCCACATTGGTCACAGCTGTGTAGGTTGTCTCCAGTGTGAACTCTCGGCTGAATCAGTCCCTTTCTTCCTCTCCGTTTCTATAGCAACAGACAAACAGACAGAGAGAGAGTCAGTGAGATGCCATGGTGGAGCGACCTATCTAGAACAATAAAGAACATTTAGAGCATGTCAGTGGAACATAACTCACAATGTTCCAGTTTGACTAATGCACTACCCTCTGTGACAACCAACTGCAGGGCCGTGTCCCTCTGTAGACATTTGATTGATCACCACAGACGCCCCCTTGATATTAATTAATTATCTGTAGCAGGTAGTGAATAGAGTACCTGAGCAGATAGTGTACAGAGTACCCAACAGGTAGTGTACAGATTACCCGAGCAGGTAGTGTACAGAGTACCCAACAGGTAGTGTACAGAGTACCTGAGCAGGTAGTGAACAGAGTACCCGAGCAGGTAGTGTGCAGAGTACCTGAGCAGGTAGTGAACAGAGTACCCGAGCAGGTAGTGTGCAGAGTACCTGAGCAGGTAGTGAACAGAGTACCCGAGCAGGTAGTGTGCAGAGTACCTGAGCAGGTAGTGAACAGAGTACCCGAGCAGGTAGTGTACAGATTACCCGAGTAGGTAGTGTACAGAGTACCCAACAGGTAGTGTACAGAGTACCTGAGCAGGTAGTGAACAGAGTACCCGAGCAGGTAGTGTGCAGAGTACCTGAGCAGGTAGTGAACAGAGTACCCGAGCAGGTAGTGTGCAGAGTACCTGAGCAGGTAGTGAACAGAGTACCCGAGCAGGTAGTGTACAGAGTACCTGAGCAGTTAGTGAACAGAGTACCCGAGCAGGTAGTGTGCAGAGTACCTGAGCAGGTAGTGAACAGAGTACCCGAGCAGGTAGTGTACAGATTACCCGAGCAGATAGTGTGCAGAGTACCTGAGCAGGTAGTGAACAGAGTACCCGAGCAGGTAGTGTACAGATTACCCGAGCAGATAGTGTACAGAGTACCCGAGCAGGTAGTGTACAGATTACCCGAGCAGGTAGTGTACAGAGTACCTGAGCAGGTAGTGAACAGAGTACCCGAGCAGGTAGTGTACAGAGTACCCGAGCAGGTAGTGTACAGAGTACCTGAGCAGGTAGTGAACAGTACCTGTACCTGCTTTTACAGCTCCTTCTCTGAAAACGACGCTATGGGAGCGGTGACAGTGAACCAGAACAGTAAAGTTGTGGACGGACAGATAAAGAATGAGCTGAAACTCACTAGAAATCTGTGTAAAGCTGCAGAGTCTCCAGCTGTGTTAGAGGCTGCTGAACAGCCACTGTGTGGCTGTACTCAGTCACAGCAGTACTCTGAGCAATATGCTAAAGTCAGCATGCTTACACTCCCATGCTTTAGCTGCGGCACTATGGCGGTGTTCAAAATCACATACTGTACTGCACACCGACGTCCTGCACACCGACGTCCTGCACACCAACGTCCTGCACACCAACGTCCTGCACACTAACGTCCTGCACACCGACGTACTGCACACAGACGTACTGCACACTACTGTCCTGCACACCGACGTCCTGCACACCGACGTACTGCACACTAACGTCTTGCACACCAGCGTCCTGCACACCGACGTCCTGCACACTAACGTACCGCATACTAACGTCTTGCACACCAGCGTCCTGCACACCGACGTCCTGCACACTAACGTACTGCACACTAACGTCTTGCACACCAGCGTCCTGCACACCAACGTCCTGCACACCGACGTCCTGCACACTAACGTCCTGCACACTAACGTACCGCATACTAACGTCTTGCACACCAGCGTCCTGCACACCGACGTCCTGCACACTAACGTACCGCATACTAACGTCTTGCACACTAACGTCCTGCACACTAACGTCCTGCACACCGACGTCTTGCACACTAACGTCCTGCACACAAACGTACCACATACTAACGTCTTGCATACTAACAGAGTAAATTACTGATTTAAGGTGCTAAATGAGATTTTCAGGTTTTAGCGGCTGACAGCTGTTGTTGCCTGTTGGGCTGCAGTTTGCCATGTTATGATTTGAGTATATGTTTTATGCTAAATGCAGAAACTGTGAGGGTTTCTGGACAATATCTGTCATTGTTTTGTGTTGTTCATTGATTTCCAACAATAAATATATACATACATTTGCCTAAAGCAGCATATTTGCCCACTCCATTCATACTGTGATTAGGTACATTTTGAAAAGATTAAAATGAATGATTTACTATTTTAATTGATTGACAGCCTCAGTTATAACAAAGCACAATACAAACTAACGTTACAGTAAACTAAAATTTGCTATACAGTCGACTTAACCTGGGTTGTAGCTATTGGTTAGCCATGAACAATATGTTTATATATGTATAATATATTACAAGTTTCTGGAGAAGGCCAGCAGGTCTGGAACTTCTAATTTTCTGATGGCTAATAAGTTTCCTACCAACATCGTGTACTCACGCTGTACAACAAACAATTCTAAATAAGTCAAAAACGTCATTAAAAACAAAGACAAAGCTGTCGCTCTGCCAGTCTCCTCTTGGAAGCTGCTGCTTTCTGCTCCACATGACGTTTCTAATGGAAGAAAAGCTACAAAGATTTTTAAGACATATTTGAGGCGTTTTTCCTTATGGCCAATATCAGCAGTCTTGGCTTATTAATTTAAAGTATTTCAGGAAGAAGAGGACACTTTAATATATAAGGCCTCAACTAACAGAGAAAATGAACCTGCAGATGACCTTTTGGCCTTTTGGAACAGCTGCTGAGCGTCCAACGGCGTCCATCGCAGCCAACATCGCACTGCTGATCCTGACACGTGTCAGCGGGATGGAACACTCCTTCAACACCTGTAAAATAAAAATACAGAAAGACTATTATTGACACGTTGTCTTGTGACAAAAGGCAATCAACAAACATATAATCAATAAACATATAATCAATAAACATAAAATTAATAAACATATAATCAATAAACATATAATTAATAAACATATAATTAATAAACATATAATCAATAAACATAAAATTAATAAACATATAATTAATAAACATTAGGGGTGTAACGATACGTTTCACTTTCCATTAGGGCTGCACGATTATGGCCAAAATGATGATCAAGATTATTTTCATCAATGTTGAGATCACGATTATTTATCATTATTATTAAAAACTTGACAAATCTCCCTTTATGGTGCATTTTGAACTGATAGAAAATGGGCGATTAATTTGTGATTAATTGAGATTAACTATGGACAATCATGCAGTTAATCACGATTAACTATTTTAATTGATTGACAGCCCTAATATATATATATATATATATATATATATATATATATATATATATATATATATATATATATATATACACATACATGCATACATACGTATGTATGTATTGTATATATACCGTAAAACTACTATTAATAGCCCGGTTTTTATTTGCTTCAATCACTGAAGTCAACCGGAGTCTATTTGGGGCGGCCCTTTAATTCCTTTCACACAAAACTCTGATAGAAATACTATCAGATTGATTATTTAAACCAGGATGAAACTGTAGAATAACATATCAGTTATGAATGGATCATTTGATCTAGCCGACACACCACCTCTGTTTATCCTTTACAGACTAAAGGAACATAAATAATGGAGGAATGGACACATATTCTAACTTTATGACCTCTTCACAGGTAAGGAGTCGCCACTTTTTATTCCTCTCTCTTGTTTACTGCTGGACCCGATAGTTTGAAGCTTGATAACGTTGACATAACACCGGCTTTTAGCCGCTATCACGTGTAGTCGTCCCAGATTAAATGATCAACGGCCAAAACTTCCGTTAGGAAATATGCCACATAAATTAATTAATAGCATATTAAATAGCCTAATATTGTAAGATATGTTGCCAAGACAACTTAAATATAAACTTATATTATACAAAAGTTTAAATGCCTCCACTCCGCTGTGATTCTGATCCAATAATACTCTTTTTGTCAAATCCAGTGAATATGTGGTCCGCTGGCTGTCCGTTCTGCCGGTCTTCATACAGCCAGCTGACGGTGTAAATATGAAACAAACAATGTGTCTCAGACCCAGCCACGACAATGATGATAGAAATAATAATTACATCTATGTTTCTACAATACATTTTGACTTTTGGACTTCAGACTGAGACGATTACAGAGACGAGGAGCTGTGAGTGTGTTTGAGAGAGAGAAGAGGAGGTGGACTGAACGCCATGTTTTGGTATTAATAATAATTTGAATGTCAACGTTATAAATGAAGCTTCTAACTATTCGGTAGGCTGCAGCTTTAAATGAAGTTTTATGGTATTTTCGTGACTCTTGTGGTCCTCCATATTGTGGTAATGATGTGGCGTTTGAGTATTTCAGCCTTCTGTCAGCTGCGTCCCCGAGTGCCAATTGTCAGCGTAGCTGCGGTCAAAAACCCTTTGCACTTCCGGGCTAAACCCCTCACGCCAACAAAACACCTCCTACCTATATACCAGTGGCTGGGTCAGGCAATTAACACAGCGCCACCCAGTGTTCCTAACAGTGAATTACGCCACAACCTCTGTATGTGTCAGCATCATTTTTTGGCTCCTACAATCGTAAAAAAACGTTGAGATACATACTGTAGGTGAATCCATTTTTTCCACCCCTAGTGTTGACCATTCTTTGGTTATAAAATATGAGCAGTGTTTCCCCGAGGATGGAGGCGTAGCAGCAGCTGCAACAGTCCTGACCTCCCTGCAACATTTTTGCACAATTTTTTTCTGCGCTCACAAAGCGCGTCTTGTCGGGAGGTTTCTATGTCTGCCGGCACCAGAAGGGCTCTTCAGCGTAGCCAGAATAAAACTGAGTGAGCATCAGAAAACTGTGTGTGTCACATGACCCAGAGGTGGACTTGGACTGAAATCCAGCCCGGGACTTTGAGATGGAGAGGGTCTTTAAGTGAGCGCCCGAGCACATTTTTAGGCAGTTCTAACACTAATACAGCCCCCCCCCCCTAGCTGCAACCTCAGTATATATTTATAAAAGTTGAGCTGTTTTCTCCTCTTCTTGGTGTCATTATGAAGCCATGAAGTCATGAACACTGACCTGAACATCGGTGTTATCAGAGGACGAGCCTGCTGCTGGTCTTCTGGGGACCTTGTTGCTCCGCTGGTCCGGGTTCTGCTGGTCCTCCTCCGTTTCACTCTTGTAGTGCTCCTGGTCCTGGTCCTGGTCTCTGTTTCAGAAAGTGTGATTAGTGTTTTATTTCCTCATTCATTCAGTCCGTATCGAAGGTTTACTGTGTGTCAGATATTAGTTTGTTACTCTGGACTGTCTAAAGTTACTCTTTTATGTGCTGTCAGTCATTTCTTTGAACATTCAAATATCACACAGCATCAAGTGGCCCTCAGCTCAGAATAAAACCTCTGCATGTCCTTCTTTATAACACTGTGACTGAACACAGACAGCTGTCAGTCTGTTAGAGCAGGTCCACTAAAATGTTTATTGCTCATAATGTGTAATCTCAGTTTAAACAGTAAAGATCAGTATGAAGCTCAGACACGTAGGATCAATGAATAATGATCTCTATCACTCATGATGTGACTGTTCCCACTGATGGAACAGAATTCCTCTAATATTGTAGATTATCTGTTAATATTTCTGAGTGAGCAGGATGGTGGTGCAGCTGGAGAATGGAGTTAGAAAGAGAGTTTTTTAAATAGGCTGCGTATAGTCTGAACGGGTTTTAACAGCATTTCACTGACTGTGTTTAAATTGACTCCATTTGTTGAAGTAGCTGAAATAAAGTCACTGAATGCTGTTGAGCCAAGATCCAAATAATGTCTACTATTTAAAATCTACTCTATTTAACCTTTAAATCACCAAACACATTATTACTGGATCAGACTGTGAGCTTACAGTCATGTCTCTATGTCTCTGATGGATAGATTTGATATGTTTCATCTTCAGCTGCTGCTCCTGTGTTTTGTCCCGTCACATTAAAGCTGAATAAATCTATTTAAATGTAATGTAGGCTACAGTCTAATACACAGTCACATTCACCACTTTATCATCCATTAAGGAAATGTCAGTCAGGGACACTGTGACCTTTGACCTCTGTGGGAGAAGCTGCTCAGCTTGTTCAGATGTGCTTGTTGGATACTGGTTGTGAAACTTGTTGTTGAGGGAGGAGACCAGAGGCCCTGTTTCACAGAACCTAGATAGCGGATTAAAGCGGGATTTTCCTTCATCCTGTCTGAACTTAGCCGTGACTTGGTTTCATGAAAGCAGCGACTCATCAGTTACCATGGAGATGTATTGTGTGCAGCTAGCCTGCTCCAGACCAGCTAACAGCCAGGCTCCATTAATCCTGAGGCCTTATCTGTTCAGTCAGCAGTCACTCCGATCGGACACCAATGTGTTTTTACAGTTAGTCCATGTTCTGATGTATTTAGCCTTATTTTTATTAGCCTGCATTTAAATACCATATTTTAATGCAGGCTAATAAAATAAGTACTTAAATGAACACATATCACCATTCAGTTAAGTACTGTTGTTATTTTAACATTGTGATCATCATGGTTTGATGAATATATTATTGATTAGAAGTTCACTGGACCAATAACTATATAGTGTACTGAGTATTCATGAAACAACAGGGAGAGGACACCACCATTCTTTCTGACCTTTTATTTTGCTAGGATCACTGGTCTGCAGGGAGAGAAAGAAATAACAATGATTAATACATTGTGTTACAGACATGCTGACATTGTGCATTGAAATGATCACTTACTTCTCTTTCTGACTCTTTTTATCTCCAAATCTCGGTCAAAGTCCTGCAGGGTTTTAATTTTATATTTGATTTTCAGTTCAGCAACTCTGTTTGTTTGTTCAGTGTGTTCTGTCCATCTGACAGTTTGTGAATTCTGTAAAACACACATCAATTAGCACAGCAGGAAGTGTAAATGATGTGGATGTCCTTCAGGTAATACTCACTACGTTGTCAGGCTGGGTCCTGTTGCAAATATGATGTTTTCTATGAGCACCTCATCACTGACTTCTCATCCATTATGGACTAAATGAGTATTTCCACTAGACTGACGTGTCGGCTACACCCAGCCTTCTTTCTTTCTATCTACAGGTATATATAAGTAATGGTCGTAATACGACACACCATGCACAATTCTTGCTGTGCTAATTGATGTTTTACAGAATTCACAACAAACTGAGTTTTCAGAGGTGAAAATAAAATATCAAAGACAAATTTCTGCATCAGTAAATCTGTGATCGACCTTGTGGTCTGTTGAAGAAAACAGTGAACGTGCATCTATCTGAATTACTTCCACCTGGCTCAACCTACTCGCCCCTCCTCAGCCTGGCCTGGCCTGGCCTACGTGAAACCTGTTAAACCAGGATGAACTGACTAGACCAGGTCAAGCCTCGCTTTACCTCTTATCCTGGATTTATTCATTCTGCTTTTCTGAAACAGGCCCCAGAGAGCTTGTAGTCATTTAGTGTCTCTCTGTGGAGCCTCAGTACGCTGTGGATTTGTGATATGAAAAAAACATCAACAAAAAACAGTTAATGTTGCATTTGGTTGGCAGATAATCAATATTAAAAGACTCTGATTCACTGATTAGTTCATTTCTGTTTTAAGGAACATTTTAAAATGTCAGTCACAGCTGCTGTGTGGGCTTTAACTACTAAGGTCATTTATTATCTGACTGGTGTAAGATAATTAATGATAATGAGTCCAATTAGCTCATGACTTAGTCCTAAAACAATGTTAATGCTGAGAACGCCAATAACAACAGCTCAACAAATATTGATTGATGGAAACAGTTTCAAATGAAGACACAAAGCATCTCTTTGTGTCGACTAATTTAATGAGAACGTTAAAAACAAGTCCAAGTCTCAAGTTCAACAGCAACAATCACATTTACTGACTAAACACAATGTAAACAGGCTTTACCATGGAAACAAACAACGAAAACGTCTTCACCTCAGCTGGCGCCATCTTTAACCAATCTGCGTCTCTTTGCTCTCAGTGTGAACAAACCTCAACAGACTCAAAACCACATTCAGTCATAGAAAATAAAAACAGTGAATATAAATGTAAAGTAAAGATTATTCAGTGAAAACTACACAAAGGAGGAAAATATAATGTTGAACTACAAAACGATAAGAACAAGAGAATATGTATTAAGCAGATAAAAACAATAATGGGAATACATCTGTAATAAATCATCGTTAACTCAAGGCTAAAATACTCTCTTTGTGGAGCTTTAGACCATATCCCATGGCCTTCTTCAGCACTTCAACTTCCTCAGTTGTCATCACATGATATTAGTCCAGCACAGTCACATGATAACAGGTGGTTGTATTCGGGGGGAGATGGTAACCCCTGTCTCTGTTCAAAGATGGTCTCTGGTGTCGGATGTGAATGTCCTCCTTGATCTTTCTCCAGCTGTCGACTCGTGGATGGATTACTGAACGGGTCTACGGGGCACAGGCCCAGGGGGTCGACTACAGTCAACAGTTTCTGGTCTTTACAAAACAATTCATCCAGAAAATACTCAGCATATAAATGGATGGTAAAGAAAAAATGTTGCTGTTTGTCAGACTTCAATGTGGAGAGAAGCTCGGAGAAGGCCTCTCTGTGATGGATCATCAGTCGTTCTGTGACGTCTCTCTGCTTCTCTGGTGGTGCCTCATTCCACATGACAGACCTGGTCTCAGTAGAGGAGTACGTTTATCGTTGGT
>CAKAOJ020003037.1:0-12526 GCA_916701645.2 Sebastolobus alascanus | reverse complement strand
TTGAAATTTTTTTCCAGTAAAAAAAGAATAAAAAACATCCCCAATTATCAATGCTGATTTAAGACACCAACCTACTAATCTAGAGAACCAATTCCTCAATTAATTACTTAAATTTACATCGATTAGCCAGATAAGCTAATGTTAGCTAATTAGCTAATGTTAGCTAATTAGCTAACAGTACTGTAAAGGACATGCAAAGGACTCGTGCCACATGGAAGACTCTCCAAACAGAACTGGAAGGACTGCATGATAAATGGAGGTAATTCATTACTTTTTCTTCATTTTCAACAATAGAGACAATTATTTATAACAGTATTTATCTTTGAAAATGCTTTTCTGGTGCTTTGGTAAGTTAACTTTATTTGTTAAGGTGTTAACCTCTTAAAAATCAGACGCTTCACCGGCTGGCCTGGCCGCTATTCTGTCTTTCAGAGGTTGTAGCGGGCTCAATTTTAATGCTAGAGTGAAGATACTGGTATCATATGAAACTAGAAAACCTAAGGAATCCATTGGTACCAAGTTATGCTAGCTAGATTGTCGGGAAATACGCAAAATATCGCTCCAAAGTCGCGCTAATTTTGGCGAGGAATATGGCCATTTTAAAGGAGTCCCTTGACCCAAATGGTAAGAGGTTAAGGTAACTTCATATTACATTATTGTAATTGCAGTTGCAGAGGGTTTGCACTGAGCCTAATAAGCTAATGAGATACTGCATTAGTGATAACATCAGTAAGATAAGTTAGCCTGTGTTTAAAGGCAGAATAATAGGCTACCATTTTATAAATTCTATTTGATTCAAATCAAGTAGGCTATTGATCTTCTTTCGTATTTGTCCTGCTGACATTTTGTCATCTTCCCATGTAGGTGTTTGCTGGTTGAGGAGCACATGGCAAAGTGAAGAGCATGTCAAAAAGGAGAGCCAGACTTAATCCTGAGGCTGAGGCTATTCAGTTTATTTCATCCGGAGGTGACAAGCCTTGTTTTAAGGTCAAATGGATCAATGGCTATAAAGGTATGTTATATATCATTCCTTCACCTATGGTTGGAATTTCTAACTATTGAGCGCAGTTTCGGAGATTGGGGGACCTAGCTTGCCCTCCTCCGCCTCGGCGGGGTACTCAGCTGTCTTCCAGAGAACGTGAGCCTCCCGTTCATGTTTATGAAAATGCAGCTCAGCTAACCTGGTTGTAGGAGGTGCTGAAACCCCCTCAGCAAAAACAATAATTATAAATAAAAACAGATATTTGTTAAATTTATTTAACAATGTCTGCATTTTTTCAGTAGCCTACTATAATCGTTTGAAAGTACATGGAAAAAGACTTTTTAAACTCCCCAGACACAGATTTTAAATAGTCTCAAGCTACAATGGAATTACTTTTATACTTGAGCTTAAATTTTGTTGCCTGTGCTACAAAGCCTTCAACCTCTGTAGCACCTATGCTATGTGCAAAAAAAGTTAACGTACAGCCCTGTCCAGTGCTTTGAAAACATGTTAAGCTGTTGTCAGTTTTTGCAAAACAAGAACTACTCCTCTATCTCATGTTCCCATTCATGGGCATATGCAAAGTAACTGGATAGAGAAATTATTGCCACTTAGCTGCGTTGTTGACTGCACTGTTGTTTCTTGCGACATAGAAATGTTTTTGATGGTGTCATTTGATACTGTTTCTTAACTTAATGGTTTGATGTTTCCTTGGCTAAATAGTTCCCTCACTATCAGATACACACTATATGATAAAGGTTTGTCCTATAGAATGAGGCCTTTTCTGTTGAGCTATTTTCTGACCTAAGTAGTTTCAGTGTTAGTTGCCTTAATCTGTTAGTGTAACATTACCAGTCGTATCTTTTTCCTACCCTGAAAAAAGTTGTATGTTTTTTTTTTTTCTAGTTGTTGTCAATATCTAATCAACTGCAATTCATTACTTGACACTAATTTGTTAACTTTGTTGTATCAGGACGTGGTGTATTTGCCTGTGAGCCAATTGAAAAGGGATCCTTTGTTGTCGAGTACCGTGGAGAGTTTATATCACAATATGAACGGGACAAGAGGCAGGAGAAGTACACAGAAAAGCAAAATGCTTTCTTGTTTGATTTTGAATGGAACAATGATGCATGGTGGTAAGTAAAGGCCTATAAAAGATGTTCTCTACAACATTATGTTTTTTGTGAAGAAAAGCTTAGATTTTTTTCCTTGGGTTTTACCATTTAGGACCAAATCAAAAGAATCTGTTAGTCAATGATAATATTTTTTGCATAAAAAAACATTAATGTTGTAAAACTTGATTGTTTTAATTAAAAATTTCCAATTTATGCGACGTCATAACCATATTTTAATAATCTAAATATGTTGTTTCATTAATTTTTGGTCATTTAACTCTCAAGGATGAAAATTTTTTAGGAAAATTTTGATTCTTGGTTTAAATTAATGAACAAGTTTAAAATCAGAAACTCTTTATGATTAAACTCATCTGAATTTACATTTTTATCTTGAGTGTTGCTTTGATAAAATATACAAATAGAAGTTTTATGCTAAAAAATATTTCTTTTGAAAATTTAATCTTTAATTTCTCCATATTATAAACTGTAATGTGGAATTCTTTTATTTACTGGGATTTTACTTTTAAAATTAATTAATAAAATGATTTTGAAGTAATGTCATTTCATTGAACAAAGTGGCAGATCCGTTCACTTCACGAATAAATGCGAAGTCTATTTTTCAAAGGTTATTAATTATTGTGATTTCTTTATCAATAGTGCAGTTAGCCAATCATGAATAAATGCTTCTCATTACAACATTTGTGTAAATTCCATGTATTCTTAACTTTTCGAATCATATTAAAAATATCTACTTTATGCATTATCTTAACATTTATTTTTTCCACTAATTCTATGTTTTATTAATTTGCTAATTTTGGATTTCCTACTTTATCAATTTACTTTATTTTTAAAAATAGATATTTAATTCAGGGAATTTTGCTTTTTTACAAACAGTACTTGATAGGATATTTTAATTGTTCAGTTATGTCCCATTTTGTTTTGGTGGTTTTTTGAGTGTGTTTCAAACGTCCCTATGTTGACAGAGTTAGATGTTGTTTCATGTCCTCATTGTTGGTAAGATTTGAAATGTTTTACCATTCTATATCATTTATTTAACAGATATTCTACAGTTTTGTTGATTTCTTACACAAGTATCGATCACTTAGGATCAGAAGACAAGTTCCATCCTCCCAGTTTCATTTATTTGGATCTTCTATTTTTCAAAATTGTTAACCATCTGATTAATTGTTTTTTACTGATATAATCAGTTTTTGTAATTGTTAATTGCATTCCATATTTACCAATCGGGGAGAAATCCCTACCATTATTCAACGATTTAAACATATTGATTTTATTTTAAATCTATATATTTTTATTTTGCTAATATTGCCTTTACTACTGCATTTCAATTTACATTTAATTTAGAATAGATCAATCATTATTTTGGGTTTGACCTTTTTAAAATTTTTTAATCAGAACACTACTTAAGTCATGTCATGTCTCATATTTTAGTTTGTTCTTAGTTGTTTAGATGCCCATTTATGCCAAGACTTTAATTTGTTAATACCATAATTGTTTAGGTTGTGTTTCTTGATGTTCAGTAGCCTAATGTTGACATGAGTCTATGTGTTTATTGTCCTCATTTGTTGGTTGCAATATTGTACGTTTTCAAATTCATGATTAACTTTTATGAATATTTTACAGGTTTTTATTTTGGGAAACAGGCACTAGGGCTAAACCGACTCAATCTTCAATCAAAGGACTATTATTTAGGTTATTTCTTTTTGGGGTTTTTCATTATCATAGAATCCAGTTGGGAATGTAAAATTACATTGCCTTTTTCCGTTACACATTTGGGTTAATGTTAACTTCAAATTCACATTATTTACTGAATAATGTAAGAAAATCACTCCTAACATTTAATGCACGAACGACTCCTTAAACATAAATTGATCTTTTTTCTCATAATTCTATGTTTTTTACTCATTTTTAGTTTTTGCCCATTTAACCTACTGCTTATCATTTACATGATTAATTTTAGGGAGTAGATCATTTACATTCTTGGGGCTTTTGAGCTTTCTTTGACAAAACAGGATAACTTAGAAGTAGGACACTGATCTATATGTGTTCAGTCGTATGTCCTATTTTTTTAGGTTGTGTTAGTCTTGAGTGTGTTTCAGATGACGTCCCCATATGGTATGACCCAACGAGTGTAGAGTGTGTGTTACATTGTCCTCATATTGTTGGGTAGCAGATATTGTACAGTTCTGACAGGTTTTTTTTACACACAGTGGAAATTCCCTCATTTAATTTTTCAAAAAAGGAAAACCCCGCAGTGTAATTCACATTCAACATTACCATTACTGTTTTTCCATATAGAAGAATCTCCACCATTTAATAGCCGAACACTCCTAAAACAAAAATTGTCTTTATTTCACTAAATTCTATGTTTTTTACCATTTTGCAAGTTTTTGCCATTTAATAGCACAATTACTGTTTAATTTTGGGAAGTGATCCATTTACATTTTGGGTTTTTTTCTTTGCAAAAAGGATAACTTAGAATCAAACATGACTTATTTAGTCGTAGTCCCATTTTTTTTGGGGTTTTGAGTGTGTTTCAAACGTCCATAGGATGACCACGAGTAGATGTGTGTTCATGTCCTCATATTTTTTAGGTGTGTTAGTCTTGAGTGTTTTCAGATGACGTCCCCATATGTATGACCCAACGAGTGTAGAGTGTGTTACATTGTCCCATATTGTTGGGTAGCAGATATTGTACAGTTTTAACCATTTTAGAGTCTATATTATTTAACAAATATTTCTGACAGGTTATTGTTGTTTTCATTGCAGACACCAAGTGAGATCCACTCAACCTTCAGCCAATCAAAGGGAGCGAGAGATCTACTTCATCCTCCAACAGTTATTACACATTTATTGTGGATTCTTTCTATTTAAATCAAATAGAATCTCATAAGTCCAATGCATGAATAAATTGCCTTTTTCACTGCATTAAAACAAACATCTTGTGTAAAATGTTCACAATTCAACATTACCATTACTGTTTCTGAATACCATAAAGGAAGAAATCACTCCTACCATTTAATAGCACGAACGACTCCTTAAAACATAAAATTGATCTTTTTCTCACTAAATTCTATTTTTTTACTCATTTTGCTAATGTTTTCCCATTTAACCTACTGCTTATCAATTTAGATGATTTAATTTTAGGGAAGTAGATCCATTTACATTACTTTGGGGCTTTTGAGCTTTCTTTGACAACAACAGGATAACTTAGAAGTCAGGAACACTGACTCTATATGTGTTCAGTCGTCATGTCCTCATATTGTTTTAGGTTGTGTTAGTCTTGAGTGTGTTTCAGATGACGTCCCCATATGGTATGACCCAACGAGTGTAGAGTGTGTGTTACATTGTCCTCATATTGTTTTAGGTTGTGTTAGTCTTGAGTGTGTTTCAGATGACGTCCCCATATGGTATGACCCAACGAGTGTAAAATGTGTGTTACATTGTCCTCATATTGTTGGGTAGCAGATATTGTACAGTTTTAACCATTTCTATAGAGTCTAAAAAAAAAAAAAAAAAAAAAAAAAAAAAAAAAAAAAAAAAAAAAAAAAAAAAAAAAAAAAAAAAAAAAAAAAAAAAAAAAAAAAAAAAAAAAAAAAAAAAAAAAAAAAAAAAAAAAAAAAAAAAAAAAAAAAAAAAAAAAAAAAAAAAAAAAAAAAAAAAAAAAAAAAAAAAAAAAAAAAAAAAAAAAAAAAAAAAAAAAAAAAAAAAAAAAAAAAAAAAAAAAAAAAAAAAAAAAAAAAAAAAAAAAAAAAAAAAAAAAAAAAAAAAAAAAAAAAAAAAAAAAAAAAAAAAAAAAAAAAAAAAAAAAAAAAAAAAAAAAAAAAAAAAAAAAAAAAAAAAAAAAAAAAAAAAAAAAAAAAAAAAAAAAAAAAAAAAAAAAAAAAAAAAAAAAAAAAAAAAAAAAAAAAAAAAAAAAAAAAAAAAAAAAAAAAAAAAAAAAAAAAAAAAAAAAAAAAAATTTTTTTTTTTTTTTTTTTTTTTTTTTTTTTTTTTTTTTTTTTTTTTTTTTTTTTTTTTTTTTTTTTTTTTTTTTTTTTTTTTTTTTTTTTTTTTTTTTTTTTTTTTTTTTTTTTTTTTTTTTTTTTTTTTTTTTTTTTTTTTTTTTTTTTTTTTTTTTTTTTTTTTTTTTTTTTTTTTTTTTTTTTTTTTTTTTTTTTTTTTTTTTTTTTTTTTTTTTTTTTTTTTTTTTTTTTTTTTTTTTTTTTTTTTTTTTTTTTTTTTTTTTTTTTTTTTTTTTTTTTTTTTTTTTTTTTTTTTTTTTTTTTTTTTTTTTTTTTTTTTTTTTTTTTTTTTTTTTTTTTTTTTTTTTTTTTTTTTTTTTTTTTTTTTTTTTTTTTTTTTTTTTTTTTTTTTTTTTTTTTTTTTTTTTTTTTTTTTTTTTTTTTTTTTTTTTTTTTTTTTTTTTTTTTTTTTTTTTTTTTTTTTTTTTTTTTTTTTTTTTTTTTTTTTTTTTTTTTTTTTTTTTTTTTTTTTTTTTTTTTTTTTTTTTTTTTTTTTTTTTTTTTTTTTTTTTTTTTTTTTTTTTTTTTTTTTTTTTTTTTTTTTATTGGTAGC
This sequence comes from Sebastolobus alascanus, assembly GCA_916701645.2. Taxonomy (NCBI): domain Eukaryota; kingdom Metazoa; phylum Chordata; class Actinopteri; order Perciformes; family Sebastidae; genus Sebastolobus; species Sebastolobus alascanus. The sequence goes on along the minus strand of CAKAOJ020003037.1, from coordinate 5,851 downwards.
AATTGTTTTCCCATTTTAAATTTAGTTTTCCCCCATTGTTTGGAAGAAGTGAAACCCATTTTAGGTAGGGGTTTTACTCCCCAATTTTTTTAAATTGATTTTTAATTTAATTGGTACAAAGGTAATTTTTTGTTAATTTTAAAATTTCAATTTATTTTTATCAAAAAAATACTTTTGGGTTCAAACAAATATTTCCCTTTCCTTTTTAATTTTTCATTTTCAATTTAACATGTAAATTCTTTTTATATTAAAAATTAGTTAAATTATGTAATTCTTATTTCTGAATACTAAAGGAAATCACTCCTACCATTATGCACGAACCTTTAAATATTGACTTTCTCACAATTCATTTTTACCATTTTGTAATGTTTTCCATTTAACCTATGTTTTTTACATGTTTAATTTTAGGGATTAGATCCATTCTTATTTGCTTTGAGTTTTTTACAAACAGATAATTAGAATGGACATGACTTAATTTCTCTCAGTCTATATTGTTTAGGTTTTAGTCTTGATGTGTTTCAGTGCGTCCCATTGGTATGACCCACGATTAGGTGTTAAGTCCCATATTTTATTAAGTTTGAGTGTGTTTCGATCGTCCCATATGTATAAAGAGTTGAATGTGTGTTAATGTCCCATATTGTGGGTACAATTGTACAGTTTAACATTTTAATCATATTATTTAAATTCTGAGTTATGTGATTTCATGAGACACCAAGTATAATCCCGATAACCATCAAAAAGATCTTTATCCTCAAGTTTTACACATTTATGTTCTTTCTATTTAAATAATAGAGTTATTTAAGTCCAATGAATAAATTGCTTTTACGCATTAACAAACACGTTAAATTTACAATGTCACTACATTACTCGTTTCTGAATACCAATAGGAAGAATCTCTACTTTAGCGAAGTCTTAACATAATTCTTTCTACAATTTATTTTTACATTTTCTATTTTTGCATAACTATGTATCAATTTAAATTTTTTAGAGTAATCATTTACATACTTTGGGTTTTGACTTCTTACAACCACAGATCTTAAAGTCAGGAAAGACTCTAATTTCAGTCTCATCCTCAAGTTTTATTGCTTAGTCTGATTTTTAATATCCATTGTAACCAACATGTAATGTTTTCATGTCTATATTTTTTAGGTTTAGTCATTTTAGTGAGTCCATATGTATGACCCAACAGTAGAATGTTCATTGCATATTGTTTACAATATTGTCAGTTTTACCATTTTTAGGTTATTTATTTAACAGAATATTTCTAAAGGGTTATTGTTGTTTTCATTGCAACACATGTAGAGATCCCACTCAACCTTCAGCCGAATCAGAAGGGAGCGAGAGATCTACTTCATCCTTCCAACAGGTTATTACACATTATTGTGGATTCTTTCATTTAAATCAAATAGATCTCAGTTAAGTCCAATGCATGAATAAATTGCCTTTTTCACTCATTAAAACAAACATCTTGTGTAAAATGTTCACAATGTCAACATTACCATTATCTTTCTGAATACCATAGTAGGAAGAAATCACTCTCCATTTAATAGCACAACGACTCCTTAAAACATAAAATTGATCTTTATTTCACAAATTCTATGTTTTTTTCATTTTGCTAATTTTTCCATTTAACCTACTGCTTATCAATTTACATGTTTAATTTTGGAAGTAGACCATTTAATTACTTTGGGCTTTAGCTTTCTTTCAACAACAGGATAACTTAGAATGGAACACTGACTCTAATGTTCAGTCGTCATGTCCTCATTTTGTTTTAGGTTGCGTTATCTTGATGTTTAGATGACTCCCTATGGCATACCCAACGTGTAAGTGTGTGTTTTGTCCTCATTTTTTTAGGTTTTAGTCTTGAGTGTGTTTCAGATACGTCCCCATTGGTATGACCCAGAGTGTAGAATGTGTGTTACATTGTCCTATATTGTTTTAGGTTGTGTTAGTCTTAGTGTGTTTCAGATCAGTCCCCATTGATGCCAACAGTGAGTGTGTTTACATTGTCCCATTTGTTGGGTAGCAGTATTTACATTTTAACCATTTGTATAGAGTCTATATTATTTAACAGAATTTTTGACAGTTATTTTTATTTCATTGCAGACACCAGTGTAGATCCCGACTCAACTTACCAATCAGAAGAGCGAGAGATCTACTTCATCCTTCAAAGGTTATTCACATTTATTGTGGATTCTTTCTATTTAAATAAATAAATCTCAGTTAAGTCCAATAATAAATTGTTTTTCATGCAAAAAAAACATCTTGTGTAAAATGTTCCAATGTCAAATTACCAATCTTTCTGAATCCATAATGAAAAATCACTCCTACCATTTAATACACGAAGACTTCAAACATAAAATTGATCTTTATTCTCACTAAATTCTATGTTTTTTCTCATTTTGCTAATGTTTTTGCCCATTTAACCACTGTTCAATTTACATGATTAATTTTAGGGAAGTAGATCCATTTACATTACTTGGGCTTTTGAGCTTTCTTTGAAAAACAGGAACTTAGAAGTCAGGAACACTGACTCTATATGTGTCAGCGTCATTGCCTCATTTTGTTTTGGTTGCGTTAGTCTTGTGTGTTTCAGATGACGTCCCCATAGGGTATGACCCAACGAGTGTAGAGTGTGTGTTACATTGTCCTTATATTGTTTTAGGTTGTGTTAGTCTTGAGTGGTTTCAGATGACTCCCCATATGGTATGACCCAACGAGTGTAGAGTGTGTGTTACATTGTCCTCATATTGTTGGTAGCAGATATTGTACAGTTTTAACCATTTCTATAGAGTCTTCTTCTAGCAATGGAAAAAGGAAGACTGTCTGACCTGCAGGGGAAAGGGCTGGATGACATTGAGATCAATCCTGAAGGTGAAATTTAGTTTGAAATATAGTTTATAAGCACTTCAAATATATAATTTCTAAACCAAAATTCTGGCCAGATCTTATATAGTGCTTCTTTAATTTAAATACTTGGTCCTTACTGTTTTTTTCCCAACCAGATGAAATAAGCATGAATGATGATGAAATTGACGAAGAAACCATTGCCGACCTACATCAACACAAAGGTATGCTGACTCGTACAGTATGTGGTAATATCTTTAAGTTATGAGACAGGATGCAGTTAATTGGGATCTGATAATAGTTTTAGATGGGCTTTAAGGAACAGTGGTAAATAAATTAGAGAAGATGGGAGACATACCTATGAATATGAATTCTACATTCATGAATTTGCAGTCAGATTATGTTTACATCTAAAAGATTGATTTATACCTAATGTACAATTGCATATTGCCTGACATTGAGGTTGTTTACAATGAGTAATACAAGCAAACAAAGTTATTGTCATTAACGCTCCATTGTTACTTTTCAAAGGCTCAAGAACTGAGACATCGGGGGACCGAACACTTTTGAGGCACACACCTGACTCAACTAACCTGGACAACATTAACATCAGCAACACTCAACCAAGACATGGTAAAATATAAAAGGCAGCCAAAAACAAAATAATTGAAGTTAATGTACTTGTGATGAAAACAAATCTTTATTCTTGCCCTCATAGGGATTGCAGTATGTGAATGTGTGCTTTTATCATAAAATATACTCTAATTCATCCTTTCAGATTCCCCGCAGAACACAGCACTTCAAGTGGTTACACCCCAAGCTTCGTCAAAGTGCTCCAATGGAAAGCATGGTAAATTAGCATTTTGTGTTCACATTACTGCACAATGCCTGATACTATCATATAACTACTAACTAGAAACTTTTCTATCATATCCTCTATTTTCACTTTAGTAGAGCCATTGTTCCATTGTTAATATTTTATTTTGTTTCCATTTATGACAGCTGGGAAGGTGAGAAGCAAGTGGACAGGTGAAGAAGTGAAGGCCGTTGAGCGGCACATGTTTCATTTCATAACAAGCTGCAGAGTACCAGGTAAAAAGGACTGTGACTCTTGTCTCAAGGCAGAGCCAGTAGCTCTGAAAGACAGAGACTGGGTTGCGGTCAAATACTACATTCACAACAGAATCATAGCATTAAAAAGGAAGATGAGTAGATAGGATGAGAACATACCAACTGTGTCTCAGGTACAATTCAATTTCAATTGAATTTAAGAATATTTGTGTTTCATTCTCTGCCTCTTGTAAATAATTGTGCTAAGTTGTTCAGTGCATTTTTGGCAGGGATATAATAATGAGCTTCACCTCAGATATCTAGTTTTTCTGTGTGTAATGGGTTTCATTTTGATACTCTGTTATTATACCCCCGCGACAACTTAGTCGCGGCTACATAGTCCAGAGAGTAGAACTAGTCCAGAGTAGAACTAGTCCAGAGTAGAACTAGTTCCATTAGTTCCAAAAGGGCAAAACCTTTGGGCCTACTTTAGTTGGGGTCAAGCAGTGAGCGGGGGTATGTGAGCCAAGCTCACTTTTGCCTTGTTTCCCTTGAATGATTTCTATTGTTTGGTTGTTGTACAAGCATACCACATACGCTTGAATCAGCATTGATTTGTTCTTTGTTCACTATTAAAAAACCCATTGGAGTGGGTGCTTCTTGTAACAGGCCTCATTTTTGGTAACTTTGGTAAACTATGGCAAATTCCAACTTTATTTAGACTGGTTAGCTGAACATACTGTACACTGTCATGTTTCATAGAAGCTGGAAGCTCTAATAGAAGGTTAATTGTGTTCTTTTTTTTATAGAAAGATACTAAAGAGACAGTTGCCCGTTCATTTCAAATATGCCATGTGTTCTGCAATGTCTTATGCAGTGGAGGAAAGGAGGCAAAGTTCTTGGGTTGTGGGTGGTCTATTCTGGGTGTTCAATGTTGTAAAAAATGAAAAAAAAGTTATTTTGCATATGATTAGGGCTGCCCTTTCTTATTTTAGTCAACTAATTGGTCGTTAGGTTCCAAGTCGACTAATAATGTTTTTTTAGTTGTTGCTATTAGTCATTAGTCATAACTGGTAGCCCAGTTGATTGAAGCCCAGCTCTGGCAACAGTAATACTGACAATCATGTTTTGGCCTTTAAAAAGCACTAATTTTGAGAATTCCTCTGCATGACTGCATTAATCTTCAGAGAGATTGTAATATTAGACATTGAATATAAAAACTGATTTGTAGATCAAATCAAGGTATTGGTTGACAGTATTCTGTGACTAGTGTAAGGATTACTCAAGTAAGGATTCGTTCATCTAGGCAGCCTAGTTACGATGGTTCCATCGTAATACAGCATTAGTCAAGTAAAATATCCTTATTGACAATTTAAGGAATAGTCATGAGAGCACCCTCTGATAGTTAATCCTTTTCATACTTGCTCCTATTTTGGTTTATATTGTAATTTACATATTTTGCTAGCAATTTTTAAAGTATGAATGGCATAAAGTGTTCCATCTTTTTTTCACATGAACATTTACTACAGAATTCATAAATAGACAATAATAAGACTTAAACAGTAGACTGACCATATTTATGAGCTATGTCCCTTTTTAAGTTAGCTTTTTCGAGATTCTGAACAGTTCAGTTTTACTATTTTGTATCAACATGTGAATATGAATAGGCATTTCTGTCAGAGGCTACCTGACTGGTGAACATTACTGTTACATTACTATTTTTAAAGTTTTAGTTCTTTATTGTACACTTGTGCTTCTTATGCAGATATTTCAAACATATGTAACAGGAGCCAAGTTGCAAATACAGACCATATTTTGTGTATTACCAGGTCTTTAGAAGTCACATAAACCAAAAATTTAGTGTGTATGTATGGGCTTCACAATTCACTTAAACATGAAATATCGTGTGTGTTGCTATGGCCTCATAAGTCACATAAACCTGACAATGGCCTCA
>CAKAOJ020003026.1:0-27101 GCA_916701645.2 Sebastolobus alascanus | reverse complement strand
CACGCCGCTCTGAGACATTATGGATTTGGTGAATTTTTCTTATCACTCATCAAGATGCTCTATGCCTGCCCTACATCTGCCATTCTAACCAATGGTAACAGGTCATCACTCTTTAACCTTAAACGGGGGACACGGCAGGGTTGCTGTGCCAGTCCCCTGTTGTTCAATTTAGCTCTTGAGCCTCTGGCTATCAGTATAAGGAAGCATATAGCTATCAAGGGAATTGTGATGGGGAATATTGAATGTAAATTATCTCTTTATGCGGATGATTTGTTGATTTTTTTGTCGGACCCCCCTTTATCACTCCCTCCACTCCTTTCACTAATCAAAAGTTTTGGTAGTATATCTGGGTATTCAATTAATTGGAGAAAAAGCGCATTCATTCCACTTACGCAAAATTTGGATCCTCTTTTTCTCGAATCCTTACCCTTTGAAATAGCCAAAGACCATTTTACTTACCTGGGCCTGTCTGTTCCTGTAGATCCTAAGCTCTTATTTAAGAATAACTTCTGTATACAGATAGACAAGCTTAAGAATAATATTGATTTTTGGAGGTCTTTGCCACTTTCTCTTATAGGGCGTGTAAATGCAATTAAAATGGTGTCGCTCCCCAGGTTTATGTATTTGTTTCAAAACATTCCAATTCAGCTTACGTTGTCATTCTTCAGAAAACTTGATTCAATAATAATGCCATTTATCTGGGGATATAAAACCCACCGCATCTCCAAGATTCATTTACAAAAATCTAAGAAAATAGGGGGCTTATCCCTTCCAGTGTTTCAACATTACTATTGGGCAGCCAATGCCAGAGCCTTAATTTATTGGCAAGACCAATTCCCTCATACAACTGAGCTCTCTGCTAAACCCAAGTGGCTGCAATTAGAGTCCAATGCAGTGAGAAACAGTTCTCTGTCAGCTCTATTGTTTTCCACAAATGACTATCCATTGCATCTGGTGGAAGACAGTTTTGTTCTTCACAACTCAATTAAGATTCTAAAGCAAATTAAAAGGGTGCTTAAAGCTCCGGAATTTTCCTTAAATTCTCCTATTTGCTTTAATCACAATTTTATACCATCTAAATCTGATCAAGCCTTTATTCAATGGAAGGATAAAGGTCTGATAACCGTTGCGGACTTGTACATAAATAACCACTTTGCGTCTTATATGGAGCTGAAAGATACTTTCTCCCTTCCACAAGCCCACTTTTTTCGTTATTTACAAGTCAGAAATTTTGTTAAAAACAATTTTGAAACGTTCGAAAACCCACCCAAGGAACACTCTTTTTATGCTTTGATGAGACAACATCCTGATTCTAAACATCTTGTCTCAAAACTTGTGTTGCTGTTTTCGAATATGTCTGCTGTATCATCAAACCATATTAAATCTGCTTGGGAGGCAGATCTTGGTGTGGAGATAACTGAGGAAGTTTGGAGTGAGGGGTTGGAGAGGATCCATTTAAGTTCAATTAACGCCAGGCTGCAGTTGATTCAGTTCAAAGTCTTGCATAGACTACATTATTCCAAAGTTAGGATGAACAAAATGTATCCTAATGTATCGGATATCTGTGATAGATGTAATTCCTCAAAAGGTACTCTTGGTCATACTTTCTGGTTTTGCTCTAAGATCGTCCCTTTTTGGCAGGAAATCTTTATTTGGTATTCTAAAATTTTTGATACACAGATTGAACCTGATGTATTAATTGCCTTGTTTGGTTGCTCCGAAGCTTCTCTTGCACTACCACGCACTGTACAGCAGACCCTGATGACTGGTATGTTAGTCGCTAAGAGAATTATTCTAAAAGAATGGAAGACCACCAGCGCTCCTTGTTTCGTTAGATGGCTGAGGGAACTAGTCTCAGGGATACACCTCGAGAGGCTTCGAAGCAACACACATGGTTTTCATGAAAAATGTGAGTGTATTTGGGGCCCAACTATTAGACACCTTGACTCCCCTGACTGTTAGCTGAAATCCTTACTGCGTGACATCTAATTTACCTATTCTTTTCTGTTCTTTCCCTGATATGACATAGGCGGAAATGCGATTGTATCTTTGTTTGTCTAGTCTGGCTTTCCTGTGGTGGTTGTCTTTTTTTTTTTTAATTATTATTAGTATTATTTAATTTTACTTGGGGTTGGTATGTTTGTGAGTCTGTCTGTAGATGTATTTTTTTGTTGTTGTTGTTGTTGTTGTTGTTTGTTTGTTTGTGATGAAAATTTAAAAAATAAATTTAAAAAAAAAAAAAAAAAATACTACTCGATTCTACATGTGAATGCAGAATCGGTTTATTGAGATTATTGCAGGTTGAGGTAAAAAAAATTGACACACATGTACTTGAGTATTTCCATTTTATGCTACTTTATACTTCTATGTCACTACAATTCAGAGGGGGATACACTTTTTACTCCACTACATTATTTGTATTATGCAATCGGCAAACTCGCCTTTAGATGCCGCCAGATCCTACACACTGCACCTTTAACATCTCGTATGCACTTGACAGCTGGACATTTACCGAATGTGGAATTAGCGCAACTTGCTACAATACACAAGTACAAGTAGACTTTTTTTTAGAAGCCCATTTATATTAGATACTCATTACCACAACACTTAGAATATGTGAGAAATGGCAGGTAGTAATAAAAGTGTCTCAGACGACAAATGGGCAGCATGGCTTGAGAACTCAGAGGCCCCCCCTCTCAATCACCTGTAACAGCATGTATGAAATTCCTGTTGTTTGCCAGCAAAATACACCGCAGTAGACATATAGCAAATATCCATTCACCACATTGAACTATTATAGGTGCTATCAAAAGAAGTTACGGCAGGCGCCCCCTTGCCATAAAAAAGATAATGTCACTATTTCCCTCTAATCTGGACAGGCAATATTTTTTTGTTCTAGTATGGACCAACAATGACTCTGTGTATATGTGTGTTTGTATAGTCCCCAGGTTGTGAAGCAGAAATCCAACCCTCCAAAGGATGAGGAATCCAACTGTCCCAAGGATGAGGAATCCAACTGTCCCAAGGACGAGGAATCCAACTGGCCCAAGGATGAGGAACCCAACTGTCCCAAGGATGAGGAACCCAACTGTCCCAAGGATGAGGAACCCAACTGTCCCAAGGATGAGGAATCCAACTGTCCCAAGGATGAGGAATCCAACTATCCCAAGGATGAGGAATCCAACTGTCCCAAGGATGAGGAACCCAACTGTCCCAAGGATGAGGAATCCAACTGGCCCAAGGATGAGGAATCCAACTGTCCCAAGGATGAGGAACCCAACTGTCCCAAGGATGAGGAATCCAACTATCCCAAGGATGAGGAACCCAACTGTCCCAAGGATGAGGAATCCAACTATCCCAAGGATGAGGAATCCAACTGTCCCAAGGATGAGGAATCCAACTGGCCCAAGGATGAGGAATCCAACTGTCCCAAGGATGAGGAATCCAACTGTCCCAAGGATGAGGAATCCAACTGTCCCAAGGATGAGGAACCCAACTGTCCCAAGGATGAGGAATCCAACTGTCCCAAGGATGAGGAATCCAACTGGCCCAAGGATGAGAAAGCCAACTCTCCAAAAGATGAGGAATGCAACTGTCCCAAGGATGAGGAATCCAACTGTCCCAAGGATGAGGAATCCAACTCTCCCAAGGATGAGGAATCCATCTGTCCCAAGGATGAGAAAGCCAACTGTCCCAAGGATGAGGAATCCAACTGGCCCAAGGATGAGGAATCCAACTGTCCCAAGGATGAGGAATCCAACTGTCCCAAGGATGAGGAATCCAACTGTCCCCAAGATGAGGAATCCAACTGTCCCAAGGATGAGGAATCCAACTGTCCCAAGGATGAGGAATCCAACTGTCCCAAGGATGAGGAATCCAACTGGCCCAAGGATGAGAAAGCCAACTCTCCAAAAGATGAGGAATGCAACTGTCCCAAGGATGAGGAATCCAACTGTCCCAAGGATGAGGAATCCAACTCTCCCAAGGATGAGGAATCCATCTGTCCCAAGGATGAGAAAGCCAACTCTCCAAAAGATGAGGAATCCAACTGTCCCAAGGATGAGAAAGCCAACTCTCCAAAGGACGAGGAATCCAACTGTCCCAAGGATGAGAAAGCCAACTCTCCAAAGAACAAGGAATCCAACTGTCCCAAGGATGAGAAAGCCAACTCTCCAAAGAACGAGGAATCCAACTGTCCCAAGGATGAGGATGCTAGAGACTCAAAATCGGTCAGTGACTCGACTGATAGCAGTCTCTCTGGCAACGAAGACAGCACATCTGAGGACTCGGACAGCGTGATAATCCCATCGGCTCCTCCAGACAGCCCAGAATCCTCTCCTCTTCTTCTTCTTAAGCTCAAGAAGAAGACGAAGAGAGTAATCCGAAGATTCTTTTCCATCTTGAAGAGGAAGATTTTCTGCTGCTTCTGTGCGCCAGAGAACGACGATGAATGACGCAGCGAGTCCCCCGATAAGAGTCACTGACCGGTGAACGGCTGAGACCAAAGGGGACCATGACTCACTGACCGGTGAACGGCTGAGACCAAAGGGGACCATGACTCACTGACCGGTGAACGGCTGAGACCAAAGGGGACCATGACTCACTGACCGGTGAACGGCTGAGACCAAAGGGGACCATGACTCACTGACCGGTGAACGGCTGAGACCAAAGGGGACCATGACTCACTGACCGGTGAACGGCTGAGACCAAAGGGGACCATGACTCACTGACCGGTGAACGGCTGAGACCAAAGGGGACCATGACTCACTGACCGGTGAATGGCTGAGACCAAAGGGAACCAGGACTCACTGACCGGTGAACGGCTGAGACCAAAGGGGACCATGACTCACTGACCGGTGAACGGTTGAGACCAAAGGGGACCATGAGTCACTGACCGGTGAACGTCTGAGACCAAAGGGGACCATGAGTCACTGACCGGTGAACGGCTGAGACCAAAGGGAACCATGACTCACTGACCGGTGAACGGCTGAGACCAAAGGGGACCATGACTCACTGACCGGTGAACGGCTGAGACCAAAGGGGACCATGAGTCACTGACCGGTGAACGGCTGAGACCAAAGGGGACCATGACTCACTGACCGGTGAACGGCTGAGACCAAAGGGGACCATGACTCACTGACCGGTGAACGGCTGAGACCAAAGGGGACCATGAGTCACTGACCGGTGAACGTCTGAGACCAAAGGGGACCATGAGTCACTGACCGGTGAACGGCTGAGACCAAAGGGGACCATGAGTCACTGAGCGGTGAACGGCTGAGACCAAAGGGACCATGAACGCCTGTCATAGAAGAACTCCTACTCCTACTAAGGTATGCAAACTATGATGAATACAACTTTACATGTGACGCTGTATTTGAAAGTTGAGCTGCATTTTTTTTTATCATTTAAAAACGTTAATGCCATGTCTATGACACAAATGTCATTAATGACACCAACATTTGCACAACCTTTTCTCAACAGCCTTCCAAAATATAGTCCAGGAAGAAAGTTACTACCAGAAGCTACACGTATGTGACTTGGAGTCACAATGATCAAGGCCTATTGAAGGAGGCTGGGACACGGGCAGACACGGGTCTTGGGGTATAACACATGCGCAGTGTAACTGAAGCTGCGGTCGTGCATTGCGATTGGTTCAATTTCGGTGAGCGCAGACCACATTTTACTGCGCATGTGTTTTACCCCAAAGATTAGACGCGGTGATGACGCGTGACCCCGCCTCCTTCAATAAGCCTTGACAATATCCGGCTGGTTAGCCCTTTTTCCCAAAGAACCACTCCACAACCACTCCATCCGACACATATTATCCGTCTGTCCGTCCTGGAAGAGGGATCCCTCCTCTGTTGCTCTCCTGAGGTTTCTTCCATTTTTACCCTATTAAAAGGGTTCTTCTGGTTAAGTGTTTCCTCATCCGATGTGAGGGTCGTACTGTAAAGGACAGAGGGTGTCGTATGCTGTACAGATTGTAAAGCCCCCTGAAGCAAGTGATTTGTGTCATTGGGCTATACAAATAAAATTGACTTATTTACTTAATTGAATAAGAGCCTGTGGTTTTGGTAATCGCTTGAGAGTAGAGTGTGGGAGCATCGGCTGGTGGCCTGTGAAGGGCCGCCGGTACGATACTTTCACGCTACTTCTTGCTGATTGCTGCACCATGGTGGGAAAGGAAGTAGACGAACTTGGAAGTCAGTTACAACAGCATGGAGTTGAGTGAGGAGTGATAAAGGAATGGGAAGGCTAGTGGGAGTAGGAGGAATAAACAGGATAAATAAATAAATAAATTAATATCTTTATGAAATAACCACATGGTAAACCTATTTTTTGTAAACTCCTGTGTGAACGCTTGACAAATGAAAAGCACAGAGTATTTTCTCATTTTAACAACTTGAGTGCAAAATAAACATAACAGTTTTAAATGAAATTATAGAAAAAAAATAAATAAATGTAGGCCTAGCCTATATCGCGATAGAAACGATATAGAAAAATATATACAGTAGACATTTTCATATCGTTTTGATGATATATATATATTATATTATATTATTATATATATCACTACTATATCGTCATATTGCCCAGCCCTAGTGGTGATGAGGTTTGAGGGGGAAGGAGGAGTAATGAAATGACTGTAATTTATCAATACAATGTTCACGTCTTTTTTGTAAAATAATTAGTGAACTGTCCATCATAACTTTTTTTTATTTGTGAACAAATATAATTAATGAAACATTATTTAAAGTTTTGTGAATCTGCTCTTTTAGTACAAACATTTCCAGAAGAATTAAAAGTTCAGACGAAGTCTGTGATATGTGTAAATAATAAAATAATCATTTAACTGGTAAAATTGCATAGTTTCCTTCAAATGTTCTTGGGGTAGTACTCCCAAACCTAATGTGTCATAGTATCTTTCATTCAATGTAGAATTTCAGAATGTGTCTCTGTATCCTGCTGCATAATATGTCGGAGCATCCTGACTGGGACACTGCTCCTAAAACCTGAATGATACCCTACTATAGGCTACAAATAACACAGGAAAGCACTTTAACTAGTAGATAGATAGATAGTAACTTTATTGATCCCGAGGGAAATTCAAGTTTCCAGCATCATGCAAACATATTAGTAAAAACGGCACAGGTAAGTAGTACACATGTTAGTAAAACAGCAAAGGAGAGTAGTACACATATTAGTAAAACGACACAAGTAGTAACAGGACACATGTAACACTTAACAGTTTTTAAGAGCGGATTCCTCCCACTGGGCCAAATAAAGGTCAGCATAAGAAGAATATTTAATAATATAGAGAGCTTATTCCAATTGCAAATGGAAGCTAACAGACAGCTGATTCACATACAGTAATTGAGCTCCAATAGTTTACTCTGTCAAGAAAAAAGCCACCTTGTTCTCGGTAATAATGTCTGATGACAGTGGAGCGGAAAGTGGAGAACAAACTCCTGTAAGTATAACTTAAATGTAATTAGTCTATACTTTAACAGTGTGTGCAGAAAACTTTGAATGTTTTACACACAAAGCCGCTGCTTTGCTCACTTTTTTTTGTGTGCAAAGTAAGAACATTTGTACACATATTAGTGAAAGAGGCTGATTCATTTTGCATCATGCTGTTTTCCTCACAGGCGTCCACCATTAGCCGATCAGAAGGTGACTACAGGGTTTCCTCAGATGAGGAACAGCCTCCTCCTCCACATAATCCTCAGGCTGATGATTCTGAAGAGGAAAATGTAATTGATACCCAATACTATATTTAATATATTATCTATTTAATTCAGATGTTTATATGCAGCTCTTTTATGAACTGTGCTTAATAGGAAAAGTTTCAATTAATAAGTGTTGATATAGCAATAAAGTATTTCGATATTGAATTTTGATTATTATGTGTTGTCAGAATTATTTTGCAGATGACGAGGAAGAACAGAAAGAGGAGGAATATGAACCCTAACTCCCCCGAAAACAGCCGACAGCTACATCACATATACGAGCTCAGACAGTTTACTCTGTCAGGAAAAACGTACAAACAGTATGTTCGTGGGGTAAATCTTTCAATTAATAGATGGAGCTCTTCTTGACCTTTCAAAGCTCATATTTCAAAGACGGAGGGAGCTAGAGAGCTGATTCCAAGTGCAAATGGAAACTTGCAGAATGCTGCATCACATATTTCAGCTCATATCTGAGGCAGGTCGAGGCTGTGGCCGAATCAATGCACTGTCCATGAACACTGACTCTGAGCTCGGACTGAAGCAGCCAGTCCGTACTGCGGTCCTGTTGGCAGGGCGTCACCACCCACAGTACATGCACAAACCACACAATAAAGTGATAATGTGTGTTCTCCCTCAGTGTTTTTGTACTAACTTATTTTCCTAGCAGTTTTCAGCAGCCAGTTTGCAGTTTTTCTAGTGTTGCTTGTGACTTTTTTTTTTTTTTTTTGCCCCTTTCTTTCGTTCAAATAAACTTCTTTTTTTTTATTTAAATAGGCTGTGAATAGTGAATGTGTTTTAACAGCATGTCAGTGACTGTTTAAATGTATTACATTTGTTAAAGTAGCTGAAATAAAATCATTAAAAAAAATAAACAAAATGCAAAAATGAAATTAAAACTTGAACCAGAAACAGAACTGAGTTCCTTTTCTGTTGGTCCACTTTAAGAGGACTGAGTTCAGTTCGTTTAAAAAAGGACTATATGTGAAAACACCCTTATGGTTGTGAATAACCACAACCCCCCCCACACACACATACACAGACAGAGGTACAGTCCAGGCCCGGGCTGGTTAGAGAATATGGGGTTTGGATTAATCAATGCACTGTCCATGTAAACTGACTCTGAGCTCGGACCGAAGCAGCCACTCCGTACCGCGGTCCTGTCCCATAATAGAATATCTCTTACATCAATTGCAGGGCGTCACCACCTACAGTACATGCACAAACCACACAATAATACCAATTCTGTCCCTAATTGGGATCAGGGGTTCAAAAAATTAGACTCTGTTATCCTCAAATATTAAGTCTTGGTTCTGTTACGTTTCGGAATAGTTTGTCCTTCATCAGGCAGACTGACTGGTCCTGTGACCTATAGCTGCTCTTCCTTTGAGCCAAGCCAACTTTACACTCACGTTTAGAGTTGCTTTTATTAATTTTCATAGTACTCTGAATTGAGTTACATGCACAAATTAGGATTATTTAGTACTCTGTTTGGAGTTACATGTGTTAATCAGGACTGTTTCAGTACGCAGTATTGAGTTTTGAATACTAGGACTCTGTTGAGCTGAATTAATTTTTATTGTACTCTGATTTGAGTTACAAATATAATGTTCCGAATTCCTCAGAGATTTTAGTCCTGTTTAGTCTTTTGGTTGTGAATAATTCACGTTTGACCATCATGGGGTTCCATGCAGCCTCTCCATGCACTGACTGTGACTGAATGTTGTGTTAATGACCTGTGTGCTGTGGCAGTGATGAGAGACATGGATCATACCATCCAGCAGGGCGGGGCGGGGGTGCGCTGTATGTACACAGGTACAGAGCAGGAGGGAGAGAGGAGTGCAGTGCGCGACTAGCAGACAAGATGAGTGACAGTCGGAAACGGAGCAGCATTTGGATTATTTAACTAAAATATAATTATACTGCTGAACCCTAATAATTTCCACATTACCATAATTTTACATGCTGCTTCTGCTATTCCCTGCACCGCACTCCTCTCCTCCTGCTCTGTACCTGTAGACCTCAGCACCCCCGCCCCTCCCTGCTTGATGGTATGATCCTTGGTTGTCGTCACCTGATTGGTCGTCGTTAACACAACATGCAGTCAGTGCATGGAGTGGCGGGAGAAGATCATCCCATCATTCTGCCTTCAGAGCTCCCATCGTTCACTTAAAGAGCCGGCTCCCCATGACCAACACATCACTACTGTGTTGAGCTGAATTAATATATATTCTACTCTGTTTTGAGTTACAAATATAGTGTTCCAAACTCCTCAGTAATATTAATCCTGTTTAGAGTCTTGTGGTTGTGAATAATTCACCTTTGACGATCATGTGGTTCCGCGCAGCAGGAAATGACACCTCAATCCCAGCCGTCCACACTGAGGTTCAGTCCAGGCCCGGCTGGTTAGAGAATATGGGGTTTGGATTAATCAATGCACTGTCCATGTAAACTGACTCTGAGCTCGGACCGAAGCAGCCACTCCGTACCGCGGTCCTGTCCCATAATAGAATATCTCTTGCATCAATTGCAGGGAGTCACCACCTACAGTACATGCACATAATACACAAATAATAATTCTGTCCCTAATTAGGATCAGGGGTTCAAAAAAGTAGACTCTGTTATCCTCAAATATTAAGTCTTGGTTCTGTAGCAACGTTTCGGAATAGTTTGTCCTTCATCAGGCAGACTGACTGGTCCTGTCCTGTGACCTATAGCTGCTCTTCCTTTGAGCCAAGCCAACTTTACATTTTTGTTTCTAGTTGCTTTTATTTTTATTAAATTTCATAGTACTCTGAATTGAGTTACAATCACAAATTAGGATTATTAGTACTCTGTTCAGGGTTAGGATTAAGGGGATAAAAACTCCTTTCAGTACCCCTATTGAATTCGATATCTCGGGAACGCAAGGTCGTAGAGACCCGGAACCCAGTTCTACCTGGGGGGGTTTCAGGTACGCTGAAAACACCAGTTTGTGTCCGAGTCTCTACGACCTTCTGTTGATGAGATACTGAATTCAGTAGTGTGGGTTTTTTTTTTACTCTTCAGTCTGGCCTCTTACCAGGTGGCTTTCCAACGTCGTTCCACATATCACGGCACACTCCTGCCTTACCAAACAGGAATATATCTTGATAGGTAGAACCATGTTGGAGATCTTGGAACCTTTAGGCACACAAACCCCCACACCACGACAAGGCAGAGACCATGTGGAGGGATTTTTTTTAAATAATTAACAAGAAATATACACACAAACCAATTGATTTAAAACATGCACACAGAAGTTTTAACTACAAAGTATGGCCAATGAACTACTATCAGTATCTACAAATTAGTTATCAGTATTAATAAATAACTAACAAACTGTGTTTGTGCGTGAATGTAAAGTGGTGTTAGGGTTAGTGTGTGTGTGTTTTCATGTAGTGTCATTGCCTTTTCTTTTCTTTAGATGTACTGGGTGAATGCCTGTCTGTGTGATAGTGTGTTGTCCAGTTCTTTCAGGTCCATCTCCTCTGCCGACCAGCAGAAGGGAGCAGTACCAGGCACGGACACCACAAGAACAGGCCAAAGACTTTCCGGATGAGATGCCTCCCAAGAATCAGCAGACTCTGGAGTTTGGACTGGGGGATTGGCATGTCCTGCACCAGAACCTTCAACTCCTCAAAGCTGACGTAGTCATTATTCATCAGCATGCCAATGCAGCTGACGAAGGTCATGACTGTGAGCACTTGAGGCTTGGACAGAGAGGAGGGTAAGCGCAAGAGAACTGCCTCCACCGAGGGCATCCCATGGTCCTTATATCTCTCCATAGTTTTTGTCCAAGCTAGACATATGTCTCCTGTCAGAGAGGCAGCTTGGGCCATCGTGGAATCTGCTGCGCTGGCTGAATGAAGCTCCACATACTCGTTGACCTTCCATGTCACTCTTTTTGTGTTTTTAAAGTCTGTGTACTTTACGGCAGGGAAGAAGTTGAGCTTCAGCTCCTGGATTCCCAGGAGAAGGCATTTGGACACATCATGGCCAGCCGTCTTTGCCATCTGCCTGGCTCTGCCAAAAGTCTGGTTCATGGAAAGAGTCACGAGTCACCAGTGATTCAACCGTTCCCTCATTGGTCATGGACCCTTTCCGGATCCATCCGTCCCTTTTGGCAGAGGGTTAGGGTTAAGGAGACACAGGAGAGGGCACTCGTTTTGTTGGTAGCGTCCTCTGCTTTGGTTCTCCCAAAGTGTCGACATCATAAAGGGGAGGATAGACTCCGACCCGGTATGACGTCTCCACCTGAACCAGCCCGTCTTCACTGCCTGAGGACGTCATCGTGGGACGATCCAGTCTCTCCCACAGCTTCTGCTTCTGAACCTTTGAGGAGCCGAGGAAACAGACATTTAATCAAAGTGATTCATGTGATTAAAAGCTTTAAATTGGGGGGGGGGGGAATCCAATCATTTTTAAGGTTGTAATTTTTGTCATTACGTCATTATTAACAGTTCTTTAACTTGAATGGGTTCTTCTGAACAATCAGAAGCATACTCCTCAGCATGTCTAGTTGAGTAATGACGTTTCAGGTTGTATTCCTTGTGCACCGCAACTTTCTCTGTGCAATTAAGACACGTCGGGGTGTCCCTGTGCTCAACAAAGAAATATTGCGTCTCCCACTTTTCCTGAAATTGTCTGTGCTCATCACCAACCTTTAAAAAAAAAAAATCCACTTTAATCTGGACCGTATAAAAGCTCCCTAACCCTCTCTCTCTATAAAATTCATCCAATTCCTGCTGAAGATTCTCTAATTGTGGAGACACATCACCATCATCCCCTAACATATTCAACGTGATGTCTGAAATACATTTGATTAAATTCTCTATTTTAACTCTTTTCTTTTTAGCCAACTCTTTACTAAATTGAATTGCAAATTTCCTAATTTCATATTTAAGCAATTCCCAATACGTCCCATAGTCATCATTAGAAACTGCATATTTCCAGTACTGTTCAATAAGGTTTTTTATAACTCCAGTAAATTCCTTATTGCATAACAAAGAACTATTACATTTCCAATGATTAAAAACCCTTTTATCTTGACTTGTAAGATTTAGTTTGAGTAGAATTGTTCTATGGTCAGTCATTATAGCAGGACAAATGTTTACTTCTGTGACCTGTCTTTCCATATCTTTTGAAATTAGCCAAAAGTCAATTCTAGACGAAACAGAAAAATGTTTGTTGCTCCAAGTGTGTTGTAGATCAGTTGGGTGACGATATCTCCATATGTCCAGTAAGGTTGACCGATTGCAAAATTGAATAAGTTTGTTCTCTCCATCCTTGGATCTTGAGGGGTGTCTGTCCAATTGGTGTGACCACACCATATTAAAGTCTCCACCCAAAATAGTCTTGGCTGAAGGGAATGAAACTACAAGATCTGTTGACCAAAGTGACCCACTCGGTGCAGACTGATCTGAGCCACATGAGACGGGAGAACATCACTCAGACCTGGCTGCCCAAGAACGCTGCCTGTCAAAGCAAGAGAGACGGTGAGAGCAACGTGCCCAAACCTCAGATCTACCTGGCCGGTCTGAGGGGACAAAGAGACGGACACATGGTCAAAACAAACCTCACCAGGTCTGTGGACCAATAGTTTGGGGCTCCAAAAGAAAAAAAAACATTCAAATAAAAGTTGATGTAAGCATTTTCTTGTTTTAATTCATTTTGCTCTTGTGTTACTTGATGAGGCTGGAGGAGTCTGCACACAACTTTAGAAAGGACAGAAAGAGTTTAAAGTGTTCCTAACATGCATTTCTTTCATTCTGTACAGTATGTATGTACAGCTTTGGCCTTCAGAGCCATGCTGCTAGCAGTACGTTGCTATGTTTCAGAGACTAACCTGGGAGCTGCATCTGCATCATTCTATTATACAAAACAATGAAATGAAATGAAACCAATGGCTCTGAAGGGATCTCTGGTTAAGAGGCAGAGTATTAGGCTGCTTACTAAGGCAGAGGGAATCTCCTGACTGACACATGCAGCTTTGGCTCTGCAACTTGATAACAAACTACTAAAAGATATCGGCAAAATGCTGTTTCAATTTCATGTGGAAAAATAGGACACATCACCTGAAGAAAACAGTTCTCGTGAATTCTTACGAAAAGGGTGGTATTCATTTTGGGGATTTTCATACATTAAATAATACATTTCAAATAAATTGTCTGAAGCCATTTTTCAGAAAAACTAGCCTACTTCCATTTGGAATATTATACCTCTCCATATCTTATCTAAACTGGGTGGCTTCAACTTCTTTCTTGTTTGTAACTATGATATTGATAAAATCCCTGTTAAAATGTCTGCTTTTCATCGCCAAGCTTTCTTTCTTTCAAAGGTCTTTTTATTAATTGTCAATAATCAATAGAACAGTCACTATACAGGGAAAGTTTACATTTTTTGTTTTTCTGAACAACACATCAATCATACCTGACAACAACATCCACACAGACAGACACAGCTGGCCACGAAAGATATAACTGCTTCTCAATCATGGATACGTACAATTCAAATTGTAGAAAATACAGGGAGAGTATCAACAAATAAGTCATGAAATAATAAGAAGAAGAAGAAGAGGAGAGAAAATAAATAAATAAATATAATAATAATAATGAATAGATAAATAAAATAAACATCACCAAGCTTTCTTGTCATGGCCTCTCATCTACAAGCACAATTTTTCACCTCATAAGTACTTTATATGGAATGAAAATGAAAGGACATTTTATATAAACACAAATCCCTCTTCATCAGAATCAGAATCAGAATCTTGTTGTCTCCGGCCTTGTGCTCAGATCATCTGTGAGAGAGTCTAAAACAATATTACACTGATTGGAGAAATCATGGGATTGAAACCTGAGGTAGAAGTCATTCAGTTCATTCGCTTTCTGTACGTCGTCAGTAGCGGAGATGTGCCTTTTGCTCTGTTCCATATTGGTGATGGCTTTCATTGAGTCCCAAAGTTTTCTAGAGTTCATAGTAGTAAAATGTTCTTCAATAATGTCCTTCTGTTGTTTCCTGGCTCCCTTTAACAGTTGATTAAGTTCCTTACAGTTTTTAGCTCCACTCGATCATTGTTTCTAAATGCTGCCTTTTTCCTATTAATGCATTCCTTAAGGTCTTTAGTTATATACGGTTTATTGTTCGGGTACACAATTATGTCCTTTTTAGTAAGTACATTGTCCACACAGAAATGAATATAGTCTGTCATCGTCTCTGTAGCCACGTCGATGTCCGCATCATTAAAAATATCCCAATCTGTGCACAGGAAACAGCCTTTAAGTTTCTCTATGTCATCTTCTGACCACACAGTCACTGTTTTAACGTGTGGTTTGCTGCGTTTGAGCAGTAATGTGGGAATTAAGTGGATGGAGTTGTGGTCAGAGTTACCAAGGGGGGGTTTAGCTTTGGCCACATAAGCATTTTTAATGTTTCCATAGCACTTATCTAAAATTCTACTGTCCAGAGTTCCACATTTGACATATTGTTCAAACCCAGGCAGTCACAGTTCGAGGACATAATCGGACAAAATGCAAACAAGCAAACAAACAAACACACAAAACAGATGCAGCAGACCGCGAGCAGACCGCGAGCAGAGCAGCGCCACCGGAAGTATGTAAAGTACTTGTACTTTACTTATAGTATTTCCATGTTCTGCTACTTTCTACTTCTACTCCACTACATCTCAGAGGGAAATGTTGTACTTTTTACTCCACTACATTGATTTAATAACTTTAGTTACTTTAAAGATTCAGATTATTAATACAAAATATAATCAACGAATAACTGATGTATTATTATAGATTAAATTATAGATCAGAGCTGAACTTCAGACATACAGACAGGCAGAGGGGAGTCAGGGACCGGCAGGAAAACCATAGATTTTCTGTCATATTTTACACATATTACTGGGTGCATTCCATATTTAAAACACAGAAATATTGTCAATTTGTATAATTTATTATTATTATTAGTAGTAGTAATATTTTGTGTGTGTGTGGTTGTGTGGCTCAGGGAGGACGGCGCCCTAGCGCCCTCTATTGGCCAGCCGCCCCTGGTTATAACTTTATCATGTTTCATGAAAGAAATAAACTATGACAGAGAGACCTGTGCGCAGAAGTGGCAGTATATACATACTGCCTTCTCCTGTCCAAATGAAAAAAGTGTTGTAAAGCTGTAAAAGTGTTGCAGTGCCTGTAATGGATGTGGTCATGTTGAAAAACTCTAAGAAAACATTGGTGCACAAGAAATACAAGTTTAATGAGGAAGAAGTGAGAGACTATCAACAGTTCAAATCACACTCAAAGAGGATGTATTTAATGCCGTGAGGATGCGAGTGCAACATGATCAGGGGTCAGAGGTCAGAGGTCAGGGGTCAGCAACCTGCAGCTCTTTAGCTCCTCTCCAGTGGCTCCCTGTGGATTTATAAAAATGGAAATGAATATCTGTTTTATTGTTTACATTTTCATTTTTATTTATCATTGTTGTAGGTCTATGGAACGATGGTACGACGGAGTATTAGGGCCACATTGAGGAAAAAAAATAAATCTGAGATTAGAATAAAGTCATAATATTACGAGAATAAAGTCATAGGTTTACGAGAAAAAAAGTCGCAATATTATGATAATAAAGTCAAAGGTTTATGAGAAAAAAGTTGTAATATTATGAGAATAAAGTCAGAAATTTAAGAGAAAAAAATCCTAGTATTGTGAGAATAAAGTCATAATATTATAAAGTAGTAATTTTACGTGTTATTGTCTTTTTTCTCGTAAAATTATGTCTTTATTCTCGTAATATTCCGACTTTTTTTCTCGTAAAGTTAGGACTTTATTCTGTAAATCTCAGATTTTTTCATCCTCAATGTGACCCTAATACTCCATAGTACATTAACACTTTGGCCCTCACTGCATTAGACTTATATACTATATACTTACACTATAAACTGTGTTAC
Source organism: Sebastolobus alascanus (assembly GCA_916701645.2). Classification (NCBI taxonomy): domain Eukaryota; kingdom Metazoa; phylum Chordata; class Actinopteri; order Perciformes; family Sebastidae; genus Sebastolobus; species Sebastolobus alascanus. The sequence continues at coordinate 10,403 of CAKAOJ020003026.1, read as the reverse complement.
CTTCATCAAAATGATCAAATGTTTTGCGGCTCCATACAGATTTTTTTTTGTCTAAAATGGCTCTTTTGATGGTAAAGGTTGCTGACTCCTGAACATGTGAGAAGCCAGAGTGACAAAGAGCTGCTGCTACAACGCTGATTATTAACCCGAGAGAGAATCCACAGCATTTTGTAGAAAAGACATGATAAGGCTTTGGGCAGATCTTTCTCTTTTATTGGGACACAGTTGAGGTAGAAAACAGGGTTACCACAGATGGGAAGCTAGTACAAACCGTCCAAACACAAAATAGAACACATACAAAAACACGAACAAGAATCCCCTTCAGGGCGATGCAGCATCACCCTGAAGGGGATTCTTTCACAACAATGACCCGCTAGCTGTACATTATCCCGCTTATTACACGGCTACTTACTGAATAAATCAATATTTTGACGCAAAAACCGTCCTCCAGAGTCCGACATTAGAGCTGCGCCCATAGCAACGGTCTGTTATACATAGCAACGGTCTGTTATACAGAAATAACAGACCCCAGAACGCTGTGATTGACCAATCAGAATCGAGTATTCAACACAGCCGTGTAATAATGTTAGTTAGATGCTAATGCAGCTTCATTCAGTTCGCTCTAAGGTTACAATGAAAGTCTTAAACTTCCTTCACATTATCAAGTTAGACCCATTTTCAGAACTTGTGGGGAGTGAAATGTTCTAACGTTAGTATCCTTCTCGAGCCTGGCACCCTCGGGTGACTCCAAGCTTCCTACTGCTGTATATAAGGTTCCATATCTAGTTGTTCTTTTTAAATCTTGTCAGGTGAAAGCTGTTGTGCTGGACCCGAGAAATGGATTTAATGTTGATCGAACACTGACCAAACAAGACGTCCAGAAACTTGAAGAGGTGAGTTAGAATGAATATGTTTGAACCTGCTGTAGTTCTTCCTGCATTATGCTTTAGGTAATCTAGTCACGATGAAATATGTTGAAAACCATTTTGATGTTCTCAGACTGAGCTAGACTACAAATATGATGATCTTTAAGTTACTACTAACATAATTATGTTGGTAAAGTAATTATGTAAATGTAGTTGTATCTTGGATGTTCGACCTTAGCTGGGATCTAGAAATACTGAGGTCATGAGGTCAAGCCCCACCAGAATATCTTTTAAAGACACTACAAATAAAATTTAAATTGTTTAATTATTTAAATACTTCATGTTCTATTTATTCAGTTAACTGTTAATATTGACTGTAAATTTGATTTCCAAACATGAAGTTTACAACCCGTCTCCATGTTGCAGGTTTAGTGTTCTTAATGGTCTTAATGGTATTAACACACAGTGTGAATACTGACCCTCTGAAGCACACTGGGTTTGTTTCTAATGCAACATGTCTTACAGCTGTGTCTGGATAAACTAATGGAAAAGTGCAGCCCGTCCCTCGACACGATCAAAATGCAAGTGTATTTTGATATGAATTACACCTCCCGACGTAAGTGTTACTGTATGACATCATGACATATAACAATGCACTTTGTTTCTAAAATAAGAGATATGTAGAATTCTCTTTAGCATGAAACCCAAACTGATTAAATGTATTGTCATTATGAATGTAGTTTTTGGTGCATTAGCCACTCTGAGGGCTGCAACTAACGATCACTTTCATTATTAACGATCATTATCAATTAATCTGTCTTTTATTTGTTTGATTAATCAATGTTTATAAAATGTCAGAAAATAGTGAGAAATCACATATTCATGGAGCCCAAAGTGACATTTGTAAATTCCACAGAAAAACAGCAAACCTTCACATTGTAAAAACTAAAATCAGACAATATTTTAAGTTTTCCTTGATAAATGACAAAAAGTTGATTGATTATCAGAATTGTTTTTATTGATTACATTCCTGTCCCTTGACTAATTACACTACTTGTGCCCACTCTTAGAGAGTCTATATGCCTAATGCTGAGTAATACCAAATACCTGTACATGTTGATCACGATGCTACACTTACCAATAAAGCGTATTGACTTTGGTATGCTGCACTCTGTACAGGACTGTCTAGCAGATGTCAAAAACTACATGGAAAATTATTTTAATTTATTTTAACTCTTGACAAGACAGATATTTTTAGTATTTAACAGATAATACCAAATCTGGGATTTTTATCATTCAACATTAAATCCATAGCTCAGTAAGCTAGTTCAGTTTTTTATCAGCCACGGAGTATTGCGAAGATTTGACTTGTGCTCAGTTTACAGACACTGAACCTGTCACATGTCTTTGGTCTTGTTTGGATTATTGCAATGCTCTTTTTACTGTAGACGGACTACTGCTGCAAGGCTTTCACAACTAACATACTCTGACTGGCTGTTTGCTTTAGAATTTGATTGCAGTTGGTAACTTGAGCAAATATGATGAAAAGTTATTTTTATAAAACTGTCACTACTATATCCTGACAGTAGTGCATGAGACAGGTAATCAGTCTCTCAGCAGCACTGCTCGCGAAACTCGTGAACTCCAATAAAACGGTCAAACTAGGCAGCGCTGATCAAATATGAATCAATATTCTGTTACTGTGATGACTATTTCTCTCCTCAGATGTTCTCAGAATCATCTTGTAGTTACTGTTTAGCTGTAAAATGAGAAAGTTTGCTTGACTGTTTTCAACATAGCTGCCGGGTCACAAACTTTCTCATTTTACAGCTAAACAGTAACTACAAGATGATGGTGAGAACATCTGAGGAGAGAAATAGCAGTGCTGAGAGACTGCTCGGCTCTGATTGGTTGTTTTCCTTTGGGCGCGGTGAAATCTTGCAGATGCCGTTAGGATCACAGGAGGACGCAGAGGAACATGATTTCTTTCAGATTACCTGTCTCATGCACTACTGTCAGGATATAGTGACCTTTTTATAAAAATAACTTTTTTTATCATATTTGCTCAAAGTTACCAACTGCAGTTTTAACTTTTAAAGCACTGCATATTTACACACAGTAACATTTTGAGGAAGTAAAAAAAATCAATTCTAATATGAATATCATGACTAAGCAGGTTCTGGTGTTTGTGCAGGTGAGTTTCTTGAGGAGATCCACCGGGTGGTGGAGTCCAGGCTGAGTGCAGTGAGCAGAGAGATCACTGACAGCAGAGTGAAAACACGGGAGGAATTAGATGCTTTGTACCGTACGATCGTCACCTATATCCAGCTGCGCTCCAGCATGGGCTCTTCTACAGATGTCATCGCTGTGCAAGAGGCTACAGGTTTCACTTCAACTTGTTCTTTCAGTTTCTGGGAAACTATAAGGCTGGGTTGCACCAGCAAGGATTCATTTAATCTAGGATTAGTTCTAATCAGAGTTTAGCAAAACTAGGTTTAAAGTGAGTAAATACAAATTTAAGCAGAGCTCTGTTGCACAATTAAAAACTAATCTCAGTTTAGTAAATTCAAGTTCAAACCAAAATTAAATAGAGTTTAATCAGTATGGAGATGCATGCTTACCCATATTAAAATAAATGAATTTGCATGCTGTCAGGACCTAGTAAGTAGGTTATAAAAGAGGGGAGTTAACTTGAGGCTGCTCTGTATTCCTAAGGCTTAACAAACGTGACATTGTTTAGGTAGCTCGCTAAAAAGTCAGTTAGTTAGCCGAGCGTTACTCATGATGGCTCGGCAGAGAAGCTCTAAAACTTGTTGGCCGAATTAATGGTGCAATATGGCCAAATAATAGAAGATAAAACAATGGAAAGCACAGTGAGGGAAAAACTTTTTTCACAGTGAAATAAAAAGAAGCCTGTTGGTCCAATCTTCCTATTCAGCTACAAAACAGTTTCCTTGCTGAACCGGTTTCTTGAGAGAAATTCCAAAACGTTCTCGTCCCAACTCGTCACATACCGCTGCTTTGTCACAAACCTCGGCATCAAAACCAGTATAGTTAGGTTTAGAGAACTTAGAACTTAGAACTACTATGTTTGTACAGTGAAAATGACGCTGAACGTTGTGAACACGGGACACGAACAAACAGCTGACTGTAACGTGATGCACGGGGCATGAACAGTCTCCTGGATGAAAGCCTTGTGTTTGTTGGACCCATCCACCCCCCCTCCCGCCCACTCGGTGTGTCTCTTTTCGCTCTTTAAACTACGTCACCACACTCCCAGCGCACTTCCTCAGAGTGTTTACTCTGGTTTACGTTGTAGTTAATGGAACGCCCGGTGCGTTTTATACCGGCGCTAAAGGATGCCTTGTGCGGCGTAACTTTAGATCACAGTTTAAACTGGAGTTTAAAGTTTTGGTGGAACAGAAAAGCTTAGAGTAAAAACTAAAAAGTTTTCAATTGAATCTTTCTTAATTTCAAGCTAGTTTTAAAGTTTGGTGCAACATGATTTAAAGTTAAACCATGATTTAATCGGGTTTAAAGAGTAATCCTAGTTGGTGCAACAATAAATGGGGTGCTCAATGTTGCTGGATGCAGCAACTTGCACAAAAATCTTGTGGGCCAAATAAGAGATAATGATTATGAGGGAACTATATCCTGCCTCTTGATTTCTCCTCCTCCTCTCTTGTCCCAGCTGCCCTGCAGAGCGTCTTCCCTCAGACTGAACTGGGAGCCTTCATGGTGCTCTTAAAGAGGGACAAGGAGCAGCAGCTCAATGAGCTCACCATGATCGTCACAGGAATCCGACTCTTCAACAAAGCCATCAAGGAGGGAGGAGAGGAGACTGACCTCCAGGAACTAAGTACGGTACACCAGGCTGCTGACAAAAAGCATGTCACAATACAGGCGTTACAGTACTCATGGACTCATCATGACACATTTTGTTAGAAAGAACATGTGGGGGGGGCCTGAGAGTATGTGACAGAGGATTTTGTGTTTTCCTTAATATCAATAAAAACATCTCCACCATAAATTGGTGCATAAAAATTCAGTGTTTGATGCTCAAACTTTCTATTGTGAACCCGCCTATGTAGGTGCATCTTCGTATCTGAATAATACTTCCTTTAATTGGCAGGAAAACACTGCTTCACTGATTTAGACCAACTTTTTGATGGTCATGGTGCAACCGCTTTCTGCTGCCTCTAGATAGCAATGTGCCAACAATGTGCCTGACCACACCTCATTTTAAGACCAACACGCCCATGGGCCCACAGATGGGCGCAGGTACATTTGCTATTTGCACAACGTGGGCGCTGGGCGTGAAAATGAAACTAGCAATGACAGTTTAGAAGATGCCAGGTAGAAGATGTTAGATTAAATTAGAGGTTATCTTCTTCACTCTGATCAATACTGCATTTGGTAATTATGGTACTTCCTTTTACATTCTCTCCACAGTGCCCGCAATTCTTAGTGAAGCTCTTCCAGTCACCAGTGAAAGCATAGAACACGAGCTGAGTGTGTCACAGACTTTGGCGTGGAAATACACGGCCGTGCTGGAGAAGCTAACGGACCCTGACAGTCAGCCTGGAGAATGTGACGTGCCCATTGTCCTGCTCAAACAGGCTCTCTACAACATAAGGCAGCATGAAGTCTTCCTCAAAATGTTACTGGTGAGGTAACACAGGATGAGGGTAGAATGTAGCTTACATCTATTACTATTATAATGAGGATTTATATGATGATGAACAGCCATTTGTGCAGCTTATTAAGTGAAAGAAAGCTGGTGAATTCATGTTTTATGTTTCTAAGTGAAACGTATGGTGAAAGATGAATGTGTTGTTTTCTCTTTACCACCAGGCTGATGCATGTTTATGTGCCAAGCATGTTGAAATCCTACAGACTGAGCTCTCATCACAGATGAAGCTGCTGAAACAAACTGTGCAATCAAAGACAGCTGTACCGACTGCAAAGGTTTTTGTAAGTGTCTCGGTCACTGCTGTTATCATGTGTTGTTATATTATCCTTTATTAGTCATTTCTACAGCCGTCATATTGTCTTTCAGCCTCTGTTCAAGTCCCTGTCGAAGCTGTGGTGTGGACTTCAGGATGAGGCTGAGCTGCTGAACATCCTCAACAGCATCATGCACAATCTGCAGCCCTTTGTTGCCTCTCAGGCCAACATCTTTTCTGAGGCCTATCTGGACGACCTGCTGGAGGCGTCCGAGGTGAAGACAGACGAGCAGAGAATGACCGAGTCCTCAGGTACGGCAGCAGTTACAGTATGTCAGCCTCTAAACTAATGAAGGCCACGTTCCACAACGTCTCTGATCCAAGCTTACGTAAGTGCTGAGCTTCTTTATTGTGCCGTTCAGATGAGCGTATTGTTCCAGCTGAGATGAAGACACAGGATTGGCTCCTGCCTGAAGCAACAGCCAGTTTTAATGAGCTGCCGCTGCAGTATAATGGAGTCTGTGGCTACACGCTGGTGAACAGTGATGGGCTTCTACTTCCAGGTACTCTTTCTCATGATACACCAAGGTGATATCAGTAAAGGTTGGGCGGATGGGTAAAGACCTCAGCATGCTTCAAACAAACTAGGTCACATGGAGTATCTATTCTAAGTGTCTTTACTGTTCAAGTGCAAATTCAATCATACAGGTTTCCCTCCGCTGACACACTACTTCACTTGTTAATAAGGTATACTGACCATTGTATCAGTGAACAAAAAGTAGGGCCTTTTCTAATTATAAAAATAATGTATTTTTTTCCAAATAAATAACACAACATTAGGTTGTACACGGAGAGACGAGAGTTCAAACCGTACCTACTTTCACACTTCCGCTCACCTCCGCTCACCTCCGCTCACCTCCTCTCACCTCCGCTCACCTCCGCCACACGCTCGCATAAAGTGGGTCTGATTGTTGGATTGTCTGTTTCGATATGTTACAATAATTGTCAAACACAGACCTGCACAGTTCTGCTGTTGGAAAGAGCATTTCAGAAGCTGTTAGATGATCCAATAAGCACTTTGTCTGAAGCATACTGAGGCCTTAAAGGATAACTTCCTCATTTTTCAACCTGGACCCTGTTTTCCCATGTTTTTGTGTCTAAGTGACTGATGGGGATGACACTTTTAAAACTGGTCCAGTATTGAGGGAGAACGCTGCAGACAGCAGACACTAAACAAGCTGTAATGTGATTATTAAGGACAACCTGGTACCACCAGTTTACATCCACTAACAGTGTCTCTCTTTGCCACTGACAGGCTCAGATTGTTATAATAAATGTCTGACAACATTATGGAAAGAACCCGACAGAGAAATGAAAGGTTTTTCTGACCTTTCTCTTCCTGTTTGTCATCGTGTCATCTGACCTGTTGCCAGAAGACAACGGTGGAAACGTGAGTGAGAGTGGAGAGAGGAGTTTGTTGTGTTGGAGAACAGAAAGAGAAGCTTAGTGTTATCTCCCGGCTTAAAGGGGATGGCCTTGTGCGGCGTAACTTTAGATCACAGTTTAAACTGGAGTTTAAAGTTTTGGTGGAACAGAAAAGCGTAGAGTAAAAACAAAAAAGTTTTCAGTTGAATCTTTCTTAATTTCAAGCTAGTTTTAAAGTTTGGTGCAACATGATTTAAAGTTAAACCATGATTTAATCGGGTTTAAAGAGTAATCCTAGTTGGTGCAACAATAAATGGGGTGCTCAATGTTGCTGGATGCAGCAACTTGCACAAAAATCTTGTGGGCCAAATAAGAGTTAATGATTATGAGGGAACTATATCCTGCCTCTTGATTTCTCCTCCTCCTCTCTTGTCCCAGCTGCCCTGCAGAGCGTCTTCCCTCAGACTGAACTGGGAGCCTTCATGGTGCTCTTAAAGAGGGACAAGGAGCAGCAGCTCAATGAGCTCACCATGATCGTCACAGGAATCCGACTCTTCAACAAAGCCATCAAGGAGGGAGGAGAGGAGACTGACCTCCAGGAACTAAGTACGCTACACCAGGCTGCTGACAAAAAGCATGTCACAATACAGGCGTTACAGTACTCATGGACTCATCATGACACATTTTGTTAGAAAAAACGTGTGGGGGGGGCCTGAGAGTATGTGACAGAGGATTTTGTGTTTTCCTTAATATCAATAAAAACATTTCCACCATAAATTGGTGCATAAAAATTCAGTGTTTGATGCCCAAATTTCCATTGTGAACCCGCCTATGTAGGTGCATCTTTCTATCTGAATAATACGTCCTTTAAATAGCAGGAAAATACTGCTCCACTGACTTAGACCAGCTTTTTGATGGTCATGGTGCAACCGCTTTCTGCTGCCTCTAGATAGCAATGTGCCAACAATGTGCCTGACCACACCTCATTTTAAGACCAACACGCCCATGGGCCCACAGATGGGCGCAGGTACATTTGCTATTTGCACAACGTGGGCGCTGGGCGTGAAAATGAAACTAGCAATGACAGTTTAGAAGATGCCAGGTAGAAGATGTTAGATTAAATTAGAGGTTATCTTCTTCACTCTGATCAATACTGCATTTGGTAATTATGGTACTTCCTTTTACATTCTCTCCACAGTGCCCGCAATTCTTAGTGAAGCTCTTCCAGTCACCAGTGAAAGCATAGAACACGAGCTGAGTGTGTCACAGACTTTGGCGTGGAAATACACGGCCGTGCTGGAGAAGCTAACGGACCCTGACAGTCAGCCTGGAGAATGTGACGTGCCCATTGTCCTGCTCAAACAGGCTCTCTACAACATAAGGCAGCATGAAGTCTTCCTCAAAATGTTACTGGTGAGGTAACACAGAATGAGAGTAGAATGTAGCTTACATCTATTACTATTATAATGAGGATTTATATGATGATGAACAGCCATTTGTGCAGCTTATTAAGTGAAAGAAAGCTGGTGAATTCATGTTTTATGTTTCTAAGTGAAACGTATGGTGAAAGATGAATGTGTTGTTTTCTCTTTACCACCAGGCTGATGCATGTTTATGTGCCAAGCATGTTGAAATCCTACAGACTGAGCTCTCATCACAGATGAAGCTGCTGAAACAAACTGTGCAATCAAAGACAGCTGTACCGACTGCAAAGGTTTTTGTAAGTGTCTCAGTCACTGCTGTTATTATGTGTTGTTATATTATCCTTTATTAGTCATTTCTACAGCCGTCATATTGTCTTTCAGCCTCTGTTCAAGTCCCTGTCGAAGCTGTGGTGTGGACTTCAGGATGAGGCTGAGCTGCTGAACATCCTCAACAGCATCATGCACAATCTGCAGCCCTTTGTTGCCTCTCAGGCCAACATCTTTTCTGAGGCCTATCTGGACGACCTGCTGGAGGCGTCCGAGGTGAAGACAGACGAACAGAGAATGACCGAGTCCTCAGGTACGGCAGCAGTTACAGTATGTCAGCCTCTAAACTAATGAAGGCCACGTTCCACAACGTCTCTGATCCAAGCTTACGTAAGTGCTGAGCTTCTTTATTGTGCCGTTCAGATGAGCGTATTGTTCCAGCTGAGATGAAGACACAGGAGTGGCTCCTGCCTGAAGCTACAGCCAGTTTTAATGAGCTGCCGCTGCAGTATAATGGAGTCTGTGGCTACACGCTGGTGAACAGTGATGGGCTTCTACTTCCAGGTACTCTTTCTCATGATACACCGATGTGATATCAGTAAAGGTTGGGCGGATGGGTAAAGACCTCAGCATGCTTCAAACAAACTAGGTCACATGGAGTATCTATTCTAAGTGTCTTTACTGTTCAAGTGCAAATTCAATCATACAGGTATCCCTCCGCTGACACACTACTTCACTTGTTAATAAGGTATACTGACCATTGTATCAGTGAACAAAAAGTAGGGCCTTTTCTAATTATAAAAATAATGTATTTTTTTTCCAAATAAATAACACAACATTAGGTTGTACCGGAGAGACAGAGTTCAAACCGTACCTACTTCACACTATCCGCCACCTCCGCTCACCTCCGCTCACCCCTCTCACCTCCGCTCACCTCCGCCACAACGCTCGCATAAAGTGGGTCTGATTGTTGGATTGTCTGTTTCGATATGTTACAATAATTGTCAAACACAGACCTGCACAGTTCTGCTGTTGGAAAGAGCATTTCAGAAGCTGTTAGATGATCCAATAAGCACTTTGTCTGAAGCATACTGAGGCCTTAAAGGATAACTTCCTCATTTTTCAACCTGGACCCTGTTTTCCCAGTTTTGTGTCTAAGTGACTATTGGGATGACACTTTTAAAACTGTCCAGTATTGAGGGAGAACGCTGCAGACAGCAGACACTAAACAAGCTGTAATGTGATTATTAAGGACAACCTGGTACCACCAGTTTACATCCACTAACAGTGTCTCTCTTTGCCACTGACAGGCTCAGATTGTTATAATAATGTCTGACAACATTATGGAAAGAACCCGACAGAGAAATGAAAGGTTTTTCTGACCTTTCTCTTCCTGTTTGTCATCGTGTCATCTGACCTGTTGCCAGAAGACAACGGTGGAAACGTGAGTGAGAGTGGAGAGAGGAGTTTGTTGT